>VMDO01003498.1:0-142103 GCA_007922755.1 Pedetes capensis
ATCAGTCTGCTTACATAATTTTTGGCTGTTGGTCTGTCATATTATTGGAGAACTGAGTTTTCTTGGAGTAATTTAAACAGTGTTCCTGAAAAACTGTTTTTCTTTTGACAATTTGAAATATCACTGATTAAGATCCCTTAAGGCTAATCCTGTGCATAAAGTACATATTTTTCCATTGGCTCAATAAAAGTGTAAAATTCATAAATGAATACTCTGGTAGGACATTGCTATCCTAGAAAATCTGGTTATCCAGGATCAATAAGATGTTTTTTTCTTATTAGATCAAAACTGTTTGTGTGTGTGTGTGTGTGTGTGTGTGTGTGTGTCTACTTCTGTGTAGTTGTGTATGTATACATGTTTACATCTAGAATATTTTTTCTTACTTGTTTTGAAAGACAAATGTGATAAATGTTGCATATTTCTTGCCCCTGTTCCCAATTTGTTAGTAGAAACATTTGAATTCTGACCATAGTTGGAAAAGTCCTAACCTTTTTATAGAAGTAGTATTTATCACATTAGTCACAGTTCCATTTCACATTAAGTATGTGACCAACCTTTAGGCTCCCAGCACCTGGAGATCTTCGGGCTCTGTGGGATGTTGTACTATCCCTTGTATGGAGGAAGAGGCTCTACATGGGAGCTGAGCATGAGCAACCTCTCCGACTGGGTGAACATAAGAAAGACCTTGTCCTAGATGTCATATTGTCCATGTCACACAGTAAGCTTCCAGGATTATTTTCAGACAGTTTGCTCATTTAAGCTACAACAGTAGACTGACATGATCTCCAGGCAGACAGGTATAACATTTTCTGAGAGCTGGTCACCTGTTAGACAGAGTCTCATCATTTAGTTGAAGAGTCCCTGTAATCACCTTGGGGGATATTTATCATCATCTGTCATATATGGGTGACATTACACTAATACTGGGTAAAATAAATGAAGCTGTCATGATTTTTCCCTTCTAGGAGTTTTTAAGATGACATCATTCTCAAAGTCTAAAGTTTGTGAATAAAAAATAGCTGTTTGTTACATGGCTTTACATGAAGACATAATGAAAAGCAGTGAATGAACTCATATGCCACTGCTCAGATTAAATTTATTGGTAATATTTTAAGGATCCTGTGGTTTGATTGTTTTTGTTGTTGTAGTTTGACTGTAGATAAGATTAAATTTTAAAAATAAACCATATAGATTTTAATGTATACATTTCCTTGGGGAGAAGCAGGTGAGAGAAGCATATTGAATTAAACCTGATTCCTACAAACATCAATTTATATACAAATTAATTTACTAACTGAATTATAGTATATGCATTAAGCATATTTATTGAATTTGAACCAACTAATAAAATGGACACTGGTTGTCCTTCAGGTTATTTCTGTGTCTTCATTTAGCTAAAGATGATAATGCCATCAATAATAATCTGAAATGTAAAAATAGCAACATCAGTCATTTGTTGAATGTTTACTCTGGTGGTGGTTAAGAAGAAAGTCACATATATTTATGTATCCATATCTATATATCCATATATCCTCACACTCAAGTACTGTACATGAAATTGTATTTATATGTACATTTTTTGTCTATGCATTTAATATCTGCACCATCCATGGGAGATTGGTTCTTTGCAGTGCGTGTTTATGAGTTAAACTAAGAATTAAGAAACTTCAGTATTTTTTTACAGTTACTTTGCTAGTGGCAAAAGGATTTAAATCTAAGCAATTTGACTCCAAAGATCCATGTTCTTTGTCACTGTTCAATATTTTGAGAATTTTAAGTTGTAAGGCAATCCTATAGGTATAAATGGAATACAATAAATGGTATGTGCCGAGTGTCCTTTAAAAATTGAATTTGGAATCTGCAGTGAACTGGCTACTTATCTGACTTCCAACCCCACCTTTTCAAGTACTGTGGCCAGGCCACAGTTAAATGTCTAGTAAAAGCAACCCTGATCACATTTTCTTTCTTGAGTTTCTGTAGTTTCCAAACATAGCACATATAAGCTCAGAAATTGTTTATTTAGGGATCTCACTGAACAAAATACCTTGAACTCCATAGTGGAGATAGAGGAGCAAGCCACCCAAACATAGTTTGCATATGCTTTGGCAGATAATCTTTGTAGTCAATTTCTTTTCCATAGTATTTAGAAGGCAGCACACACTCTTTGGAAGTGAAAGATACTTGTCCAGTCCTCTCCCTTACCAGTTCCATGGCCAAGATTTCAGAGCCTGCCTTAGGAATTTCAGTGAGGTCAGTACTTTCTTAGAAATTCAGAAAGGTCCAAAGCATTGAACTGCAAAGGAAGAGACAGTGCCCCTTCTGAATTTGGAATATGCCTTGTAGGTTCAACATAACACTTCATATGACATTTTAGGAGCTAAAAACAGTCTTTGACAGGTGGCACCTCTATGAGAGAACTTTTAGAAAACTAATAAAAAATGCTAAGACATTTCTGTCCTGATACAAGCTTCATGAGTCATCATTTTGGTAAATTTAGCATGGAGTACTAGCTACATGATGCATCTGGTGACTGCTGCCCAGATGTTCCCCAAGAAAGGTGCAAAAGAGAATCATCAGCCTGAAGCCATGAAAGATGGCATCTGAGAAGTGGTACAATGTACCCAGAAAAGAGACAAGTCATAGGAGTAGCTTTCTCCACTGAGCAATCCTTGGTGCACATATATCAAGAGGCTATGAATGAGAAAGTCCATCTTTAGTAAGCCTATTGTGGTTGTTAGGGCTGGGATTTAGCTCAGTTGGTAGAGTGCTGCGCTGCAGTCTCTGAGGTCCTGAGTTCAATTCCCAGCACCACAAAAATGGGAAAAGGACCTGGCAATCCACTCCCAAGGCAATCCCAAAACAGTCAGCCATTGAAAACCCTATGAGGGTTGCTATGAGTCGGATACCTACTCAACGGCACCTAACAACAACAACAACATTGTTATTGTTAGGTGCTGTGGAGTTGGTGTTTGACTCAGAGTGACCCTGTGTACAACGGATGAAACACTATCGACACTGCTTCTCTGCTATTCATAGAGTTTTCAGTGGCGGACTGATTTTTGGGAGTGGGTTGCCAGATCCTTCTCCCAAGCCTACAGTATCTGCTGTTCCTAGGCTGTCTCCCATCCAAGTACTAACCAGGCCCAATGCTGCTCAGCTTCCAAGACCTGTCAGGATTGGACACCACAGTGCTACACCTGCAGGCTTCATAAGCCTGAAGTGTCTGTAAATGACTTGATAGCATTCACCAGTCCCTAAGACAGCCTGTGTTTGTTCCAGTTTAATCCCATGACTGGAATGTGTAAGAGGAGTAGAGCATTTCTCAAAGTAGACACACTTGAGCAACCTCCATGTTGGAGGAAAAAAAGCATTACAATTGTCTGTTTTTCTCCTCTCCCCACTCCCCCCACCCAATGAACTCTTTTGCATCCGTCAGATGCAAACCAAACAGCCACTGAAATTTCTAGTCATGCTTTGGCTGCTTCATGGATTGATTTTTGTAATTCTCTTTTACAGCCTTCCCTTTGCAGGCTGTGTTGAAGTTGTGACACACTCAGAATTCAGCAGGTGCTTTAAGTCTGGCAGAATCTTATTGCCTGTCTTCTGGCTTCCTTTAGTGACACCCAGTGTCAAACATGATTGCTCCTCAGATTTTAATTTCTACTTGCTATGTCACTAAACAGCCTGGTTCGGCCTATCTCTGAGCCCAGTTGGCAATGTTAGGAGGCCTGAGTAGTTCCACATGCCATAAACTGCAGTGGGATTAGCAAGTACAATTGCCTACTCCAAATCATCTTACCCATATTATGCAGGAAGTCTCTGGTTTATTTTAAAGAAAATACTTTAGATAGGGTAGAGGAGTGGAAGGAAGTAAAAATAGAGGGAAGCAAATTGTTTGCCTTTCACCAAGCATTGGAATTTTCAGGAACCCATTTCAGTTTGATGCTTTTATTTAGAGTTGAGGGGCTGGGATTTAGCTCAGTTGATAGAGTGTTGCTCTGTAGTCTCTGAGGTCCCAAGTTCGATTCCCAGCACCGCAAAAAAAAAAAAAAAAAACAGGCAATCTGGAAACAGTCATTGAAAACCCTATGAGGGTCACTATGAGTTGAACACAACTCAATTGCACCTAACATTTAGAATTGAAATTATGTGTATGTGTGTACATATATGCACGCGCACACACACACACACACACACATTTAATATGCTATTTGAATTGTCCCCCACACGTCTGTCAGTTTGCCACACTGTGGGGGCTTGTGTGTTGTGATGAGGCTGAAAGCTATGCCACTGGTATCTCAGATACCGGCAGGGTTACCCATGGTGGACAGGTTTCAGCTGAGCTTCCAGACTAAGACAGACTAGGGAGGAGGCACCGGCAAACCACTGCCGAAGCAACTAGCCATTGAAAACCCTATGAATAGCAAAGAAACACTGTCAGATATAGTGCCAGAAAATGAGCCCCCTGGGTTGGCTACTGGGGAAGACTACTGGGGAAGAGTTGCCTCCTCAAAGTAGAGTCTAAAAGAGGAAAACCCTCCACTAGATGGGTTGACACAGTGTCTGCAACAATGGGGTTAAACATAAATAAGATCATGTGCCTGGCACAGAATCCGGAAGTGTTTCTATCTGCTGTACATAGGGTCGCTATGAGTTGGACTCCACTTGATGGCACCTAACAACAACAACATTTGAATTGTGATAAAACCAGCACTCTTCCTTGAGTTTATATGTGTGCCACTTTTATTCTGTAACTCAAAAATATAAGGAAATCCTATGAAGCTTTAATAGAAATGCAACCAAGTTAGGAACTAAAGGCAAATAAATAAAAATATCTTAGCCAGCAGCTAAGGCCCTGAAGATAAGTTCAATTAATTGAGGTATTTATTTGTTCATGTAGATACATGACATTTGTGTAAATGTTGTCCCAACATATATACATAATTGGGAGAATACAGATTCACTCTCTTGATTTTGTAGCTGAACAAATTTCCTAAGGCTGTTACTAATGGTAATAAATTTCCTTATTTGAAGGACACTTTCACATGGGACAAGAAGACTTATTTTTTTTCCTTTCTGGCTTTAAAAATAATTTTTGACCTAAGGAAAATAGACTTGCCTCTATGTAACTAGGTACATTATTAATAATAACTGGCTTTATTGAGTATTTACCGTGTACCTAACATTGTACAATTTTGTTTGCATGCCATACCCCTTTTTTAATCTTTCAAAGCTGGTCAGCCAATACTGGCTCCAGAAATCCTATGCACAAAGAGCTCAGTGATATCAGTCCAATTTCACAGTGGACATAGACACTTGCCTTGTAGCTAAATATCCACTTTAAGAAATATTTTTGGCTGGGTGTGATGGCATATGCCTATAATCCCAGCAGTTTGGGAGGCAGATGCAGAAGGATTGCAAGTTCGAGGCCAGAGGCAGCCTGTATAACTTAGTGAGACCCTGACTCAACACTAAAAAATAAGAAAAGGGCTGCAGCCCAGTGGTAGAGTACTTGCAAAGTACATGCGAACACCTTTCAACCTTCAAGTTTTTTAAAGAAAAAAGAATTACTTTGATTTGATAAATGTTTTATAGATCATTAAAAATAACAACACTTCCTAAAAATACCATAAGTCACACTGTATATGAAATTGGGAAAATTTCTACTGTCCATTTCAGAGAAGAAAGTATCTATATGTCAGGGATATGGAGGATATAGTTGGAGGTGTCTCTAAAGCCCTTGTATGCCACTCCTTGGCAGTGCTACCAGTCATAGTTTTCATTGTCACAGTTTTAAGGATGATAAAACTGATGCTTATAGAATTTAAGTGATTTCTCAAGATCACATAGCTGTTCAGTGACACAGAAAGAATTTAAAACTAGCATGTGTGAATCCAGAGTCTAAGCTATTGTCCACTATACAGTTTGCTGTTTCCAGGTCTTAGTGATTTACTTTGCATAGTTCCCAAGTTTATTATCATACTTTGTTCTCCATCATTTTTGATTGTTTAAAATAAACTTTCTTGCACACCACAGAGATGATCATGAATGACTAATTCCGTGAGCAGTGTTATTCAGGGTCTCAAGTCACCCAGAGTGTCCAACTAACCACTCTTTTCTAACATGAGTGTCTATATTTTGTCTGTCTTTTGTAGAATAATTTGTAGCATTCATCAAACTTCCCTTGATTAAAAGTTTGTAATGCCAGAGAATCCTCAGATAAACTGTTGATGAAAATTATTCCCTGGAGTAAATTACATCAGCATTATTCATTATTGCATTAGAGAGTGTATTTTTGGCGATTCTCTAGCAGAGATCAGGTTCCTGTGGGAATTAAATGAAGGGAGAAGCGTTGGGTATGGATTGGATGAGATTCTGTATAGCCTAAAGCTGGAGTGAGTTTTTGGTAAGAGCGTAATAAGAACAAAATATTTTTCTTGCAATTTGGGGCTATCTGTTCTTCAGCTGATAAAAATTTAGAAGCTTGGTTTTATGATTCTAACTCAACTCTGTTTATAGTTTGTTGAATACTTATGAATAGAGCACAGGCAACCCAAGGTTTGCAAGTATTGTATGCTAAGAATACATCAAACAGCAGAGGAAATCAAAGTACTAGGTACCTTCTTTAGCAAGTATACTTGCTCAATGAATATGATTTAGGAAGTCTTGACTTAGGGAAAGAACAAGACATAAGTAAATGGGTTATAATGAGCACATATCACAATCTTTTCTACCATGTTAATACACTGAATGAACTGTTCAAAAGTTTGACTCATAGGATCCTTAGGTAGCCTAATAAATGTGAACATGGGAGGAATTTATTTCTTCACTTGATTGTAGTTTGTTATTAGAATATATTCTGGAATTCTTGAATCTATTCCCATTTTTCTGTGCCTCTCAATTTTCTCCCTCAAAATAATTGTCAAGGAATAATTTTTAAGTTGTTGGTAGTCTATGTGATTAGGGAGTGATATTTGGATTTAATCAAATGATAGCTGATGTTTCCCAATATATCAAACATGGAAGAATAGTAAATTTGATGTATATAATACATTTCTTAATATTGAAGACACACAACAGGAAATTCTTTGATTCAGAAGGTACTTTAGAATCTCCCAGTACAAGAAATTCATTAGAAATTGCCATTCTTTTATATTATGCATATGCTGTTATATAGAAGTTTCTCTAGGGTGAAAGAAGCAGATAATCAAATCTTTATAAAAACAAGATCCTACAAAAATAATTCTGGTGCTCTGGTGATTTAAGTTTCGGAATAAATGGATTAACTAAATAAAAAATGAACATGTAAGTAGAAGACACAGTTTGTAAGTATCAAATTCAGAAACTTTTGATTAATGACATATTTCATATTATATGACTTAAATTTTTTTTCCTCATGCCCCTTCCTTGAAGATGAAATGAAATAACATGTGAAAGTTACAATGAAATAAAAACAGCCCACGATGGATCCATATATTTTTTATTTAACAAATAGTCTGTCTACTATCACAAGGCGCAGTTGAGGAAACCTAGATTTGTGCACTGGATATTCCCTGTAATAGCTGCATGTGTAATATTATACAATGTGGTCTAATTGTGCTATAATAACAGTCTACTCTAAAATGTCAGGATCATAACACTGCATGTGTGTTTTACTCACACGATATTGTCCAAGATAATTAAGCAGGCACCTCTGCTCGTAGGTCACTCACAGACCCAGGATGAACATGACTTCCTCCTCCCACCTCCCTCAAACGCCATCAATTGAGGGAAAGCCCATGTGACAAGTCACATAGGTTCTGTACAGGTCTAGCTGTAAGTGACATAGAATTTCTGTCACATTCCATCTGCTAGACCAAGCCACATGGTCAAAGAGAAAAAAAAGTAGAATCCTACCATAGGCCCAGCGAGACATCTCCAGTAACAAACCACGTTGTGCAGTTTTGTGTAAATCTGTAGTAAACCGAGCCTCATTATTTTAATCTGTTAAAAAAAAAATTAGAGGAGTTCCCTGACTTGTTGCCTCTTCTAAAGATGCTTCTCTGAACTTTTGTATATCCTGAACATCAAAGTAAAGATCTTTTTCTCTCATTTAATAAAATTTTTTTTAGCTGCTTCAATGTATTTATAATAGCTAGACTTTGGAAGGGAGAAGGGCCTGGCAATCCACTCCCAAGGCAATTCCGAAACAATTAGCCATTGAAAACCCTATGAGGGTCGCTATGAGTTGGATACCCACTTGACGGCACCTAACAACAACAACAACAAGACTTTGGAAACACTGCAGAAAGCAAAAATGTGCCAGATCTCTGGTCTCATAGATCTTACATTCTGACGAGGTTGGCAGTAAACAAACAAACATAAAATGATGTCTTATCTCAGGTGGTAAAAAGTACAAAGAAGAAGAAAACACCATAGGTATTTTCAAGGAAGGCTTCTCTAATAAGAGTAGATGTGAAATTACCATAAAGAAAGAGGAAACAAAATATGTGCATATAGGTAGATGAAGACTTCTAAAAGATAGAAGATCCAATAGAGCCCTAAGGCAGCAGGCACTTTTTAACCACTTTATTGAGTTATGATGGACATGCCTAAAACATGTATATATGGTATCTAAAGCATACAACTGTATCTGTTTGGAGATAAGTATACACCCATGAACCTGTAACCAGAATTAGTGCTATACATTTATCACTTCAAAAAGTTTCCTCCCATCCCCTGTCTTGTTGTTTTTTATTAAATTTTGTTTTCTTTTTATGGTAAGAACTTTTAATATCAGATTGACTCTCTTCACAAATCTTAAGTAGTGTTAATCAGATTCCCCATGGTGTAGAGAAAAATCTCCAGAACTTACCTACCTTGCATGACTGTGAAGCTCAGCAGTTTGGGGTGAGAGAGAGCGCAGCCTATCTGAGGTGCACTGTGTGGTAGGAAGTACAAGTGATCAGAGAGATAAAGTGTCCAGTTGTGTAGAGCCATATAAGAAAGGTAACAGCCTTGGATTTTTTCTGAGTGAAATATGAAGCATTGCAGGGGTTTAAACATGGGTTGTCATGATGTGACTTACATTTTTCTCTGGCTGCTCTGTGGAGAATATCCTGTAGAGTAGTGATGGAAGCAGGGACCCCAGCTGGGCAGTTATTGCAGGTGTTCATGTAGGGTAACAATAGTTTGGACTAGAGTGGTAGAAGTAGAGTTTACAGGGAGTATTAGATTTTGGATGTATTTTGAATGTGAAGCTATCATATTTCTTAATAGATTGGATAAAAGATCTAAGCTTATCATGATCATTGTTACTATATTAATCCCATTCATTTATATGGGTTAAGTATCTTTTATTGGAAATGCTTGCAACCAAAAATGTTTCAAATTTCAGATGTTTTTGGTTTGAGCAATAATTGTATGTGAATAATGATATCTTAGGGATAGGGCCCAAGTCTAAAAACCAAACTCATTTGTGTTTCTTAATCACCTTATGTATATTGCCTGAAAATAATTTTATCTGATATTTTTAATTTATGAATTAAACAAAATTTCATGATGTGTAATTTTTTGCTTATGACATATTAATGCTCAAAACCTTTCTACTTTGGGAAATTGCTTTTTGCATTTTCAGATTAGAGGTGCTCACCACACGTCTGGTAGCCTATCCACTGCTAATGCTGCTACAGAATTGAGGTGGTAGTCATTGGGTTCTCAGGTTTAATTCTAGTTAAAGGTGCCAAATGATAAACATGTTGAAAAAATCATAAACAATAAAATAGACAGTAGTTAGGGCTAGAAAGAAAATTTAGCCAGGTGTGGTGGTGCACACCTGTAATCCCAGTGACTCGGAAGGCAGAGGAAGGAGAGTAGCCTGTGTAGCTTAGTGATACCGTGTCTGAAAATAAAAAGTAAAAAATGGGCTAGTGGTACAGCTCAGTGGTAGAGTGCTTGCAAAAGCATGTGTGAGGCCCTGGGTTCAATCCCCCAGTACCACTGAAGAGAATATAAACATAGGGGTGTGAGTGACTGAAGCAGCCACATTGTTCAAGAGCCTCAGGTGTGGCCTGGAGAGCAAAGGCCTATGTGAAGAGATTTACAGGTTTGGAAAAGAGTATACCAGGCAGGCACACAGGGAGTACCAGGGTCCAAAGGCTTAGCTCGTCAAGGAAAATAGGTCCTTGTACTGTAGGCATAGAATGAGGGGACAGAGTGGTTCTGCATTGATGGGGAGGTCACTAAGGGCCACATCATACTGGGCTTCTCAAACCAAGGAAGAATTTCACATAATCATGATTCTTTGACAATAATAAGACATTATAAATTTTCAAGGAGAGGAAAAATATAACCCAAGTTATCTTAAAGCAAAACAAAATAAAAAAAATTTCATTCCGACTGCTGGGTCAAGAATGGATTTTAAGGGGACTTTGACAATGAAACCACTTAGGCGCCAACTGTGTTATGTCCAATTCCATGTTATGTTCTTATCTTTACACAACACACTTATGTTAGTTTGGTTTTTAAAGTGAAATACATATTTACTCACTATTTTTCCACCAATGCTTATTTGTCAGCATCCTTAGAGAATGAAATGATCCATACACAACTTCCGAAATAACTATAATTTTCCCCCTTTTAAGCTCTGTACCTTTAAAAACATATGGTGTGCTAGATGAAGTGGTACACACATATAATCCCATCAACTCAGGAAGTGGAAGCAAGGGGATTGCAAGTTCAAGGCCAGAGGCAGCCTGTATAATTTAGCAAGATCCTGACTCAAAGTAAAAAATGGATTGGGGGTGCAGCCCAGGGGTAGAGCATTTGCATAGTGTGTGCAAGGCCCACAGTCACACTCCCAAGTACTACAAACAAACAACAACAACAACAACAACAAAACTGAGTGCAGTCACATGACGTTTTTCTGAAGTTTTAAAGGTAGTTACCATTTAAATGGAGGATACTGAATAAGACTTAACCTTTTCCTTTGCCTCATCCTTGTTGTTATCTTTGGTTAAAAATGATGACCTCAGAGATTCTTCAAATCTCCAGACCTTTGCATTGCAGATGTGACAGATGTGATCTTGGTTTTTTTCTTCTGACTGTGATGTCCTTCTGCTTCACTTGCATAATCTCTTATCTATAGGTTTTCAAAGTTTCTTTCTTATTAAGCTCCTACCTCTCTGAATGCAGAAACAATAAGAACTTTGTGACTGTCATATTCTTCCAAAGTTGTTGTTGTGTGTTTGAGTGTATATACACGAGAAGACACATACAAATACTGCTTTGGTAAATATCCTTGTAATAGCAAAATGGCCTGTCTATGAAAAGATAGGTAAACAAACAATCTGCTTATTCACACAGTGGAATATTAGCTAATAGAGTTGTTGAATTAGAGCTACTTACATGAATGAAGCCTGCAGCCGTAGCACTGTGGCATCCAATCCCATCAGATCTCGGAAACTAAGCAGAGTTGGGCCTGACTAGTACTTGCATGGGAGACCGCCTGGGAACACCAAATGCTGTAGCTTGGGAGAAGGATCTGGCAGGAACCCACTCTCAAAAAACAATCAGCTATTGAAAACCCTATGAGTAGCAGAGAAGCACTGACAATACTGTTTCATCTGTTGTACATAGGGTTGCTATGAGTCAGATACTGACTTGACGGCACCCAACAACAACACTTGAATGAAAAGAATAAAAATGTAATACTAAATGAGAAAAGAATTTCAAAAGGATTTAAAAATGTAATTTTTCTTTATATCTTAGAAATACCAAAGTTAGGCTTTGTCTAACAATGGGAATAGATTCTTAGAAATTTGTTAGGTGATTTCATCATTGTGCAAATATCAGAGTATACTTATACAAACTAGATGGTATAATATATTATACAACTTGGTAGACGTATCTCCTAGGCTGAAAACCTGAATAGTATCTTCCTATACTGAATTCTGTAGGCAATTATAACACACTGCTAAGTACTTGTATATTTTAATGTGCTATTGTTGTTAGGTGTCATCGTGTCCGACTCATAGCAATGACCCTCATAGGGTTTTCGGTATCTGGTTGCTTCAAGATTGTTTCAGGAATGGATTGATGCATCCTTCTCCAATTTTTGTGGTGCTGGGGAATCAAATTAGGTCCTTTGAAAGTGCAGATTAGCACTCTACCAACTGAGCTAAACCCAGCCTATATCTAAATGTAGAAAAGATAAAAACATACCATAAAATAAAAGAGATGGTGCACCTTTAAAGGACACTTACCATGCATGCACCTTGTAGGACTGAAACTTTCTCTGGATGAGTCAGTGAATGAGAGGGGACCTGAGTGTAAAGGCCTAAGATACTACTCTGTACGGCTGTAGAACAGGAGAAGGACATGGCAATCTATTCCTGATGCAATCCAAAACAGTCAGTGATAATCCTATGAGGGTCTCTATGAGTCAGACCTGACTCAGTAGCACCCAACAACAACTTAGGGTAGCCTGCAGCCATACCACTTTGGTGTCCGATCCAATCACATCTTGGAAACTAAACAGGGTCAGGTCTGGTTAGTACTTGGATGGGAGACCTTGTGGGAATACTGGGTGCTGTAGAGTTGGGAGAAGGACCTGGACCCCCCCAAAATATCAGCCATTGAAAACCTTATGAATAGCAGAGAAACACTGACAATAGTGCCCAGCGTGGTACAAAGTCAAGTAGTGTTTCATCTGTTGTACCTAGGGTTGCTATAAGTCAGATCGGACTCAGTGACACCTAACAACAACATCAACATACACTTAGGGTACACTAAATTTATAAGAAGTATTTTTCTCTCTTCAGTAATGAATTTAACTTAGCTTACTTTCTTTTGCCTTATAAACTTTATATTCTTATTCTGTGATCTTTATTCTGAAATTTTTACTTTTTAAAAATTTTTCAAACTTTTTGTTAAAAACTAAGACACAAACATGTATTAGCTGAGGCCTTAACAGAGTCAGGATCATCAACATCATCTTCCACCTCCACATCTTGTTCTACTGGACAGTATTCAGGGACATCTATAATAACAGTGCCTTCTCCTGGAATACCTCCAAAAGGACCTGCTTGAAGCTTTTCAAAGTTAACTTTTGGCCAAGCATGATGGCACATATCTACAAATATAGCACTCATGAAGTTGATACAGGAGGATTGTGATTTCAAGGACAAGGAGACCTTGTCCCAAAAGAAAATAAAACACAAAACTTTTTAAAAACAGTAGAAAATTAGACTCTAATGGTAAAAAGTATAGCATAGTAAATACATATACCAGTAACTTATTTATTTTCAGGTACTTTTTGCTACAGATGGGGCCAAGGTTTGGTTCAGTTGGTAGAGTGCTGCTCTGCGCTCTCTGAGGCCCTGTGTTCAACCCCCAATACCACAAAAATGGGAGAAGGACATGGCAGTCCACTCCCAAAGCAATCCTGAAACAATCAGCCACTGAAAACCCTATGAGTAGCAGAGAAGCACTGACATAGTGCTAGGCATGGCACAGTATCAGGGAGTGTTTTGTTCTGTTGTACATAGGATCACTGAGTCGGACCTAACTCAGTAGCACCTAATAACAATAGTGTGCTACACATAATTGTATATATAACCTTTTATTTGACTAAGATCAGAGTAGGTTTGTTTATACAAGTATTGCCACAAATCTGCGAGTAGTGCATTGTGCTACAATATTATAATGGGCACAACTCTATACGATGAAAATTTTTCAGCTCCATTATAATCTAATGGGACCACCATCATGCATGTGGTCCATCACTGAAACATCACTTTGTGAGATGTGATAATAAATACATACAAACATGCACATATGCATCAGCACGTGACTAGTAAAAGTGCAAAAACATGTAGCACATACAAATTTTGGAAAACTGTAAATAAAAGCAAGTAGGGGGGATGGAGGAGGTCTTAACTGAATCTGTTTTTTAGATGCTATATTAAATAGTTAGGTGCCATCGAGTTGGTATCTGACTCATAGTGACCCTCATAGGGTTTGCAATGGCTGACTGTTTCGGGATTGCCTTGGGAGTGGATTGCCAGCCCCTTCTCCCATTTTTTGCAGTGCTGGGAATTGAACTTGGGACCTCAAAGACTGCAGTACAGCACTCTACCAACTGAGCTAAATCCCAGCCCGCTATGGATATATCTTAGTCTCTAAAATATTGTCTGAGTGCATGGGGTATCATAATAAGTTACAAACTTGTGTGTGATAAAAGTACTTAATAATTGAAAGTATTAAATAATAAAAAACACAAGTCTTTTTACAGTTATTTTTCCCACCAGCCATATCTTAATCACTTCTGTGGTGTTTAGTTTGTTCCATAACATATTGGCATGACTGACAAAATTGTTTTTAGATGTGGTACTTTACTTTTAATGTGTAAATTGATTGTCCAATAAAATCACAGGCATATATTATAAAATCTGGCCAAAGGACTGAAATAACTTAACTATTGTAAAATCCAAGGTGTTTTTCAGCCACCTTAATGACTGTATGAGATAATGATGCAGTTTTTCACTTAACATCTGATCAACATTTGTGCTGTGAATTACTTAGAGAAATTCAAGACAGCAAAAAACAATTTTCCCAGTCACTCCAGCCCACTCACTTGAACCATTTGAATTGAGCACTATTAATACTTGTCTCTTTGAAAAAGACCCATTTGCTTGAGTGCAATGAATAGAAAAGGAAGCAGTGGCACCAGTGTCTGATTCTGATTCTTCCACCAAAAAGAAATTTCACAAACCAGTTGTTTTCTCTAGAGAGGGGCATGCCTGATGATGCTTGCAGGCAATAAACAGTGTAGTTTTGCTCCCCTTTCATAATTCATGAGGTATGACACTCAAAAACACTAGTTTAAGAAACCCCGTAACAATTCAGCCAAAATATATTGAGCCATCTGTGAAACGCTGATTTTTCAACTGGGCTTTCTTAGGTATTAAATATATTTGCTTTATGTGCTAATAGCTGTTGCTGGGGTTTGAATGTGTCCCATCCAAAATTTGTGTTGAAATTTAATCCCCATTGTGGGGTATTAAAAGGTGGGGCACTCTGGAAAGTGATTAAGTCATGAGAATGGATTTATACCTTGTAAAAGAACTATAGGCAACTATCTTAAGTCCTTTTTCCTGCCTTGTCCTGTCTTCTGCCATGTAAGGAGACCGTGCAAGATACTATCTCTGAAGCAGAGCTTGAGCCCTCACGTTACACTCACCAAACCTTCTTGTACCTTCATCTGGACTTCTCAGCTTCCATAAATGTGAGCAATAAATTTGTTATTTATAAAGTAGTATATGTATGTAAATATATATATATATATATATATATATATATATATGTATATGTATATATGACAACAGGAATGGTTAGGGACAGATTTAATATCGAATTCCAAATAATGCAACAGCTATTTGTACCTATAAAATATAAGTAGTTCTCAAAAAACATATGTTCATTAGAACAGCTCTCTTATCTCTAAAATCTTAATTAAAAAACCATGAATTGCACATGAGTTTTAGTTCTTTTTGTTCTTTTTTAATGAAAATATATTTTTGAGACTTAAAGATTAAAAGTTATGGAACATATTTCTAGGTATTTTAGGTTCTACCTGTTGTTTTTAGGTGCCCTTGAGTCTGGTCTGATTCATAATGACCCTACATACAATAGAACAAAACACTCTACAACACTGTGCCATGCCTGGTACTATGTGCTTCTTTGCTATTCATAGGGTTTTCAATGGCAGATTGTTTTGGGAATGGATTGCCAGGTCTTTCTCCCCAGCATGCAGCACTTGGTATTCCCAGGTGGTCTCCTATCTGAGGACTAACCAGGCAACTCTGCTTAACTTCCGAGAGCTGGTGGAATTGGATGCTAGGGTGCTATGGCTATAGACTAGGTGCTACCTAAATGACCGTAAAACTAAAATGATACATTTCTGTTTTAAAAATCCTACATTTTACAGTTCTAAACTAAACTATCTTGTTACTATGAATATTTTATTACTTTTAGATTTACATAACTATGTATGGTATTGGATGGAGTTTAGCTTAGTTGGTACCACGGCTGCTCTGTGCTCTCTGAGGCCCTCAGCTTGATCTCCAGCACCACAAAAATGGGAGAAGGACATGGCCATCTACTCCTGAAGCAATCCTGAAAAATAATCAGCCATTGAAAACCCTGTGAGTTGGACCCAACTCAATGACACCTAACAACAACAACAACATATATGATACCATTTTGTTTAAATACTATCACTGATTTCATATACACAAAACTATATTTTCTTCACTTTGATTTCATATTTGTTCACCCACATATAATATCTATTGTTACGTTCATTTGTTTGAAGTTAAGGATGATGTCTTATGGATTTCTATATGCCTGGTCCTAGCACAGTGCCTGATACTTGATATGTACTTAAATGTCTGCATAGAATATAAATGTAGAATACCAGGTTTTGCAAGTATACTCCCCATGTTGTTTATCATCCTACTCTACTTTAGTTTTTATCACCATACCTCGTATTATCTACTATACTATGAATTTCCTTATTTACTTTTTCATGAAGTGTGCACTGCAAATATACCAGAATTTTATTGTCTACACTGCTTAACTCATAGAATATTGCCTTCACATAATAAACATATATATGTGTGTGTGTGAATGTGTACGTATATGTATATAATTTATATATTGATATAGATTCTCACTATGTTACCTGGTCTGATTTTGAACTCTTGAATTGGAGCAATCCTCCTACCTCAGTGTCCAGAAATAGCTGGAACTATAGGCATGTGCCCCTACATCTGGCTTGCATATTGTGATTTTTAAACCAGTGAACATGTATTGGTTTGCAGTAACCCTAAACAGAATCTTAAAGGAAAAACAGATAGGAATCCTTTAATTTTCTTTTCCCATGATTTTAATATGGAATTGAGCATTTTTAGTATTTCCTATAAGAATATTCTGGATCTACTCATGCTTTTTTCAAAGGGAGAAGAACATTTTTGTTCCACTGGTCTTTAGGGAAAATCTTCTCTTTTCATATTGGTCTGTGGTCTAGGGAAGTTTTCTCACTAAACATCATCTCTCACTAAACAAAAAATGTATTAAAGAGCATCTCTGAAAGGTTGGATCTTGAATGGATGAGATAATTTTATTTCTTTAGTTGCTATTCTGAAGACACTTTTCCTCCATTTTTAGAAACTGATGCCTATTTTAAAATTGCTATTGCTGTACATGATTCACATGTAGATGTGTGCCTTGCAAGATGATTCAGTTAATTCTAGCATCTCTTTTGGGTGGCCCGGCTTTTTATGTGTCTTTGTTTGCTCTCCTCACCTTTTCTGCAGCAATTTCCATTGAGTCATTGTTTTAGCCCTTGTAAAAACTCATGACAATTTATCATTTAGTAAAACCTTACACTTTGGGCATTTTGTCATTCTGGGTGTGGATTAATGTTTTATAAATATGCAAATCACTGTTTTAACAGCAAATACTAGGTGGAGAATAGACTATAAAAATGTTTTGTTTTTGTTAACTTGATTTTCCTGGAAAATAATAAGGATCTTGTATGATTGTTACCAGAATGTTTAAAATTTATAAATGTGCAGCCAAGCAGGATAGCAACCATTGTGAATATTGGTGGAGTTACTTGTCTGAGAATATACTGATGGTTCCTACTGTCAAAAAAGAGTAGTATTTGACTATGATCATGGGGGAAACATTTTTTCAGGTGTATGATGTAAAAAATTATTTGACTCAAAATAGTGCTTACATTTGCATTGATTGTATAGAGATAACTTGATAGAATTTTTCTCTTTTTTCTTACCAGGGTTATTTTCATGTAACTTTTATAACAATACTTCTTTTACAATATACTTCACATATTTTACAATATACTTCACTCAGTACATCCACATAATGACTACTTTCAGAAGATATTTCCAGTATCTCCATGTTATAGATTTTGGAAGCAAAATTTTAAGATGTATAGACAAATCACATTGGTTAAAAGTGAAATCCCTCCACCCTTAATCTCTGTTTCGTTGCAACACTCATTAAGTAATCATATAATACTTATTAGCTATGAAACCTTGAACTCATGAAGTTTGGGGAGTAAATTCTTCATAACACATGAGGTCAAAAAACTGTACTTGTTAAAAATTCCTCCATTGGCAATAAGGCTGCTCCATGAGTACTGATAGCCATGAGAAAGGATTAAGGGCAGGTAAAGGTGATGAGCCAATGATAATAACAGCACCTTCACCAGCCTAAGTTCTAAGGTATAGGGAATAGTAAAGGAACCTCTGTACCTTGGCTGTTGGCACCTACAGAAAACTGGTGCTCTTTGCAGAGGTGAATATTAGCCTGATTATGCCCAGTTCTAGCAGTGAGAAGGTCCTATAGTCACATAAGATGCCCAAATTTTGAGAAAACCAAGTTACACTCTATTATTCTCTGTGCCCTTAAGGAACAACAGTTCCTAATTGATAATTAATTCTCAGCATCCATTGATGTGAATGTAATAGAATGAATGCAGATGTAGCTATTAATATAACTTATTTTATGCTCTTAGGAAGTTACTAAGTTACTCTTAGTCTGAGTTTTTCCTTCTCAAGAGTGGATAATAGAATAGTACCTGCCTGGGAAAGCTGTCCCATGAATTCATTCTGTTAACTCCAAGAATAAGTGTGACTGTAGTACGTTCACATCCTTCTCTTTCCCTTCTCTGTGTTGCTGGGCATCCACCTGGCTTGTTGTTAAAATCTAATGAGTGTGTAGAATACACAATGAAAGGAATCTGGAAAGGTTATTTGACTTTATTTTAAAATGCATGAAATTTCTTATGAAAAAAAAAATGAATCTAGATGCAGAAGGGAAGCCTGAGTGGGAGCAGGGACTAAAGAGGCAAAAGGTCAAGAAAAATTTTAACAAGCTGTCTTGACTATTTGGGGGAAGGGTGTTCTGAGGGGACTAGCGAAGATGTTTTGTCACTCTCCCGTGTAACGGACTGGCCCTATGGCATCTCTTATAATGATGACTGTAAAAATTTTAATTACCACAGCTGCGCACAGTGGTGCATGCCTGTAATCCCAGCGTCTGGGGAGAAGGAGGCAGGAGGATTGCAAGTTCCAGAATAGGTGCATTCTGTGTAAATTAGCAAGACCCTGTCTCAAAAAAGTAAAAAAAAAGGCTGGGGGTGCAGCTCAGTGGTACAGCACTTGCAAAGCATGGAAGTGCAGACCCTGGATTCAACCCCAGTACCAAAAAAAAAAAAATCCATTTTTAAACATCAGAAGAGTATTTCTTTTGAGTGCAACAAAACTATGTTTAGATAAACTACTAAGCTGCCCAGTTTTATCCAGGATACATAGGGGATGGAATATTATAAAGCTGTATCCATGAAGATTCTTGTTAAAGGTTGGTAGACAATACCATTTGATGGCTAAAAACACTATCCTGTGTTTGCAGTAGCAATCTATTCAAGTGAGTGTAACCAGGTTTAAATACAGTTGCTTTTGCAGCAGATTGTGTGGATGTGAGGTATGTGTGGATGTGTCAATACAGGGGTCAAACCCAGGGCCTCATGCATGTTGGCAAGCATTCCACCACTGGGCTGCACCCCAAACCCCTATTTTTTATTATTTATTTATTTATTTATTTTGCAGTACAAAGGGGCTGAAGCCAGCTCCTCCCACATACTTTGCAAGTGCTCTCCCACTGAGTTGCACCCCTAACCCCTTTTTTATTTTGTATTATGTGGGCTGCTTGTGGCCTTGAACTTGGCAATCCTCCTGCCTCTGCCTCCAGAGTTGCTAAGACTACAGTGTGCACCACTGCTCCCAGCTCCTATTTTTATTTTATTTTATTTTATTTTATTTTATTTTATTTTATTTTATTTTATTTTGGGACAGGGTCTTCCTAAGTTATGCAAGCTGCCTCTGGCCTTGAATTTGTGGTCCTCCTTCCTCAACTTCCTGACTTACTGGGATTATAGATATATGCCATGGCACGGGGTCCTTTTGCAGCAGTTCTGAAATCACCATCATCACATATTAATACTAGTTTTTTTACACAGTAGGGAATGTTGTTATTGCTAAGGAAATTCCATGAAGAAGATACTGCTTTCAGCCAGGTGGAGTGATGTAAATAAAAGATATTTTGATTATTAGAGGTTTCATGTGATAAGCTGCATTGCCACATTTCTTATTTCTTTTTTAGAAAATCAACATGTTCATGGTGTCTTTATTACAGATGAAAATAGAGTACGCTAAACTCTAGGCATTTAATTTAGTCAAACTCAACCATGCAAACATGAAATGGAAGGGAAGGGAGGGTGTAACAGTTTATAGCATGAGCATTTTCTCTTACTGTTTCACCAAAGGAGTGCTAGCTTGAGTGACCTTAAAAGAAGTAAATCCTCTGGTCACTTCAGTAGCTCTCATCTCATTTAATGCATGACTGGAGGAGCATCTTAAGGTGCTCTCTAAGGAAACATGCTATAAAAGTGTGTTTCACATATTGTACCAGAGGCTTTGGCTGCTTAGCAATGGTTTCATGACATTACTAGTGACCTAAGATTTTCCTTTTATCATTAATTTACTCTGTCATTCTGAGCCTGAGAACTTATGTTCCCTTAATATAGAAGCCTAGTTTTAAATTCACATGTAGACTGCATATCCAGTGGAGAAAATTCTATTCTTGTCATGTATTTTATTACTGATGATACCATTTCTTAAAAGCTCACCCAACCTGTTCCTCTTCACTTCCTGTTAGCAAGAATTGTACAACATAACCAAAATAATCTCTGGGAAGGAAAATGGTACCATGATGGTTTTCTTAGATTAACCATGATTCAACCATTGACTTGTAGTTGGGCCCAGTCTTCCCTATTGCACATTGCCAACAGGGCAAATTTTAAAAATTCTGTTAGAAAAGAAGAAAGTGAATAAATACTGGTTAAATGGGTTTTGCAATGTATTTATTCATTAATATACTGTAAAGCACTGTTTGTATTTCCCGTATGTACTTTTATATTACTTTATAAGGTGGTACACATAAGACTATGTAAGTTATGCTTTATGGACAATAAATGGACTTTTAGTGCGACCGATTTTGACCCAGATTTTTGCTCTAGGTTTGGAATTAATCTAATCCATGCATAAGACAGGTCTAATGTCATTGTCTGGATTCGTTTATCACTTTTATTGGATGTCTTAAGTATTACTTTTATTTTGTTTTGTTTATTTTTTGCTGTATTGGAGACCAAACCCAGGGCCTTATTCTTGTCAAACAAGTGCTCTACCACTTGTTTAATTCTTATAGGAGAAGCTAGCCACTTCTCCTACAAGCATTATTTTTAAGCATGTATAGAAAACCTAGCTGGCTATTATAAAAGTGTGATCAACAACCTGGGTTTATTTGTTTTTTTTAAAGGAAACCCAATATAGAATTGCTACCTACTCTTCACTGACTAAACCTTATTAAATCTATCCAGACATACAGATAGGCTTGCGACAAATGCTGAATGTCTTATTTGTGCTCACCACCGTACTAACAGTTGTAAATAGAGTAATGAGTAAGATGGAGTAAGGTACTTCTTCTCGCAGAACTTGCATTATATTGTGGAAAGAAAGAAAATAATGAGATAAGTTAACCACCAAAGTGGTAAAAACTGAAATAGTGAAAAGTGCATGATAGCAAGCCAATGGGTAACTATTTCAAGGAGTCAGGAAAGTCCGCTCTGAGGAAATAGAGTTTAAACTCAAATTAAATTTAGAAAATGACAATGAGCAAGTATGCATACTCCATAGAAGTATATTCTCAGTGATGGAAATAGCTTGTACAAAGACCTTCATCTGGGAATAAGCTTGAAATGTGGCCTATGCATAGGACTGAAGATAAAGTCAAGGAATAATGCAAGGGCTAGATCATGTGGGATTTTGTAATCCAGGGTAAAAGGACTGGTATTCATTCTAAATATAGTGGGAAGCCATGAGAGAGCTCTATACCGAGAAGTTGACAGAGTAACACACTGGATGAGATGTAGGAACAGTATTATTGTTGTTGTTAGGTGCTGTCCAGTTGGTGTCCGACTCATAGGCAAAACACTATTGTCAGTGCTTCTGTGCTATTCATAGGGTTTTCAATGGTGTATTGATTTTTGGGAGTGGGTTGCTGGGTCTGTCTCCCAAGCCTACAGCACCTGGTATTCCCAGGTGGTCTCCCATCCAGGGAGTAACCAGCCCAACTCTGCTTAGCTTCCAGGATCTGATGGAATCAGATGCCACAGTGGTACCGCTACAGGCAAGGAACAGTATCCTAGGTTAATAATGGAAGTGCAGTTGGGCTGTTGTCCAGGTGAAGGTGGGAAGACCAAAATGGTAGGATGAAATGTAAAAAAAAAAAAAAAAAAAGAGAGAGAAAAGAAAAGAAAAAAGATAGAAAGAAAAATGTAGATTCCAGATTACTTAGAAGACAGAATGTAGGACATAAGGAAATGAGAACAAAAAGGGATAACCTGTAAATTTTTGACTTAATCTTAGGTGGAGGAGTGGCTTTCTGAGATAAGTAGAAAGCAAGATTGTTAGGAGAGTTAATGGACATAATAAAGTATTCATTCTATTTTGATCCTGGTAAGGTGAAGATGTCTATAAGACATCCTTGTGGAGATGCCTAGTGAACAGTTGGATACAGCAGAAGGGAATTCCGGGAAGAGACTGGGTTTGGAGATGTAGATTTGAAAGTCATTTGCATACAAAAAAGCACAGAAGTGCCCACACGATTATTTTAATTAATTCCACAGAGCATTCTAAAGTATAATTTGGATAACTGAAAATTGATGAGTAGTTATTTATTGAAACATTTGTCTTGAAAATTTGTTGACAGCAGGATTGCTGAGAAATAATTGATTGCTCATGACAAGCAGTGATGGCTCATTTCATCAAAGTTTCCCTAAGAGACAAAGAAAGTTTTACATTATTTGGCTTGCTTTGAAAATTGTATTTGCACATCAGTGTTTGGGGTTAGCAATAAAATCTCTGCTTTTACTCCATAAATCAAACAAGGACACAATTGTTAAGTAGTCTATATCATATTAATCAAGCCCTGAAACAAGGCAAGCATTATAGCCATTTGTAACAGGGTATTGCATAAGTTGCTAATCAATGAAAAAAAGCAACTAATTAACAAGCCACCAGTCAGCAATTTGAGCAGAAGTTGGTGACTTTCAGCTTAATTAAACCTTGCAGGTGTCAGTGATGATATGAAAGAATCTTTAATCTGTGTATGTCTAAATTCCCCCAGATCATTTTAACATCTGTACATCTTTAAAGCCCTTATCTATTTTGAGGTACATAGAGGGATTTCAGTGTCTTAAAACACTTTGCATTTTCAAAAGCCCTCTTCTTAACTAAATCATTAAGATTTCTCTTGGGTTAGGACAACAGAATGAAATTTGTGAACTGTTGTTGTTAGGTGCCATGGAGTCGGTATCCAACTCATAGTGACCCTACATATAACATGCAGGTGAAACGCTATTGTCAGTGCTTCTCTGTCATTCATAGGGTTTTCAATGGCAGATTGGTTTTTGGGAGTGGGTTACTGAGTCCTTTTCCCAAGCCTGCAGTATCTGGTGTTCCCATGCGGTCTCCCATCCAAGTATTAACCAGGCCCAACCCTGGTTAGCTTCCAAGATGTGACGGGATCAGATGCCGTAGTAAATTTGGAGAGTTGACTAAGCAGTTTTAAAGTATAATTTACATACTCTAAAATTACTTAAGTGTAAACTTTAGTTACTTTTGGTATGTATAGGGGTTGTACAATTATCACTACCATCTAATTAAAATAAATGAAGTTTTAAAGTTTGGGCAGATTTACCCATGATGGAAAAATCAGCTTGTGAAGGAAGCTGGAATGTACCTAGCCTTTATGAGTGACCTGTAAAAGGATTGGTATGCCTTTTTTTCTAGTCCTAAAATGTTTTCGTGCATCTGCTAAAGCCATCAAAACCAGGATCTACACAGAATGAACCAATGTATGTTGTTGTTAGGTGCTGTGGAGTCATATCTGACTCATAGTGACCCTATCGGGCTTTCAGTGGCTGATTGTTTGGGGATGGCCTCAAGAGTGGATTGCCATGTCCTTCTCCTGTTTTTGTGGTGCTGGGGAGTGAACCCTGGTCCTCAGAGAGTGCAGAGCAGCTCTCTACCAATTGAGCCAAACAGTATTAACCAGACCTGACTCTGCTTAGCTTCCAAGATCTGACAGGATCAGGGGCCACAGTGGTAAGGCTGCAGGCCAAATCAATGTTTAGTATTAATTTATCCTATAAATAACACTTCCATGCCACAAATTCCTCTGTAGTTATATTATTTGGCATAAAATTAAGATTCCTAATTTCTCAGGTGGCCTTTATTTCTTTTGGAGGTAGTTCTCTGATGGTTAATCCAAGGAATACAAAGGTTCTTTCATAGTGATAATGGTATATTTTATAATCTCCATGCAAGATGTCATTTTCAACAGTGTGCTTAGGAAATGTGCACTCATTTATATTTGAGATTTAGATAAGCATGTTGTTGTTGTTATGTGCTGTAAAGTTAGGTCCAACTCATAGCCACCCTATGAACAACAGAACAAAAGAGGTGCTGTTTCTGAGAGTGTGTCTCAGCTCTACATAGGGTTTTCAGTGGCTGATGGTTTTCCAGTGGGCTGCCAGATCCTTCTCCCATTTGTGTGTTGCTAAGAATCAAACACAGGGGCTCAGAGTGCATGAGTAAGAACTCTAACAACTGAGCTAAACCCCAGCCTAGATATGCATGCCTATCAAAGACATTTATTATATTGAATACATTATGAGAAATTATTTAAAAATTTCAAGAGCTGGCTAATGGTTTGCTGAATGGAAGTAGCAATAATAAATATAATAGCAGTTATGTGCCAATTCCTGTGTGCCAGGAACTGTTCCAAGCCCAAAACACACACAGTATATGTATGTCTGTGTGTTTATGTACACACACATACACACATACATATATATACACACATATAAGAATCTATATTTATACACATACATATATACATAAGCACGAGTTTATTTATATATACATGTACATGTGGATATAGGTGTGCATATATACATATGTGAGGTATATGTTTATATATAGTACATAGAACTACTGGCAAGTGATGCTCAGAATATATACACACTATGTTGTTGGGGCTAGGATTTAGCTCAGTTAGTAGAGCGCTACTCTGCAGTCTCTGAGGTCCTGGTTTCGATTATCAGCACCACAAAAATGGAAGAAGGATGTGGTAATCCACTCCTGAGGCAATCCCAAAACAATCAGCCATTGAACACCCTGTGCAGGTCGCTATAAGTTGGACATGACTCAGGGGCAACTAACAATGACAAATGTTGTTGGGTGCTCTGGAGTCAGATCTAGCTCAGAGTGACCTTATGTACAACAGAGTGAAGTACTTCCCAACACTGTCATGTACACAGTGTTTTTATCTTTGAGCTAATTTGCAGCCACTATGTTTCTTCTCATTTTGAATCATGCCACATTAGCAAAGGGAGGTCCCAGGGGACTTTACTCCATTCCTTTATTTAAGGTTGGCTCAACTTTGAGGATGCAACTCTTCTTCAGTTGTTTCTTGAATGCCTTTCAGCCTTGCTAGGGAGGGGCTCATTTTCTGGCATTGTATCTGACAGTGCTTCTCTGCTATTCATAGGGTTTTCAATGACTAATTGTTTCTGAGAGGAAAACCCTCCGCCAGATGGATTGACACAATGTCTGCAACAATGGGCTTAAACATAAATAAGATTGTTTGCCTGGCACAGAATCGGGAGGTGTTTCCATCTGCTGTACATAGGGTTGCTATGAGTCGGACTCGACTCGACAGCACCTAACAACAACAACAATTGTTTCTGAGAGTGGGCTGCTGGGTCCTTCTCCCTAGGCTGTCTTTGTCTGCAACTTCAGCTGAAATCTGCCCATCATGAGTGGCCCTACTGGTATCTGAAATACTGGTGGCATAGCGTGCAGTATCACAGCAATGCTCAAACTGCAACAGCACTACAAGCATATGAGATAGGTATTTATATTGTCCCCATTCCACTAAGTAGGAAACTGAGACCTTGGAAAGTCAGATAATGTGGTAATGATGCTCCAAATAATGTGTGGCAGAGCTGGAATGATGAACTCAGGGAGTCAGGCTCTGGAGCCCTTGCTCTTACTTAATCTGTGTCTCATACTGGAAATTTTTATTATCAACATTTCTCATACCACATGGGTTCAATTGTTTGTCATTGTTAAACCCTGAGGAAGTTTCATCCAGTGTCCCAGTCTAAAAAAAACAAAAATCTGAATTCACTCTGAAATACTTCTTTTAATAGTGTCACATATTTTCAGACAGATTGATAGTTTGATGTTGTTTACAGTCGGGAAATTTGGGTTAAATGTGATAGCTCTTCTAATAGATAATTGCAGAAACTTGGGACATTATTTAGGTCCATTGAACCAGTTATTTGTAAAATAGAGACTCTATTCTTTGACTGACCTGGTGCCTACCTTATGTGCTTTTGTAATATCAAGATAGTGGCACTTGTCAGTGCCTGGTGTTTCTGTTCATTTGAATATCTCTCTCCATTAATGTAAGCTCTTTGAGGACAGGGATGAAGTGATTTTTGTTGTTGTTTGTTTGTTTTTTCAGTCCTCAGCACTCAGCATCAGTTAGGATACTGCTTATTAACTCAAAAGCACATATTAAATTAGTGTGGGAGTGAAATATACAGGAGGGGATAATTCTGTGTTTCCCAAAAGAGTTGTTATGAAGATCAAATGTGAAAAGTGAAATTCTGTTCTTGAGCCCTTGTTGCCAGCTGCATTATGACCAAATCACCAATGTGGTATTCCTTCTAATAGCAATATATATTGATTCAAAGGCACAGATGCAATAGAGAAAGCACATTGGCCATAAATATTTTCAAACAAACAGCTTGAGGAATGGACTCAAAACATCCCATTATTCATCAATGGAGAAAAAATATTTGGAGCATCCTTGGACACCTTTATTTTCTAATCCCATTATATCTTTAAGTCTTTCAAGGTTTTGATCAGAGACAATCTGAATGTTGGGTCACAATCATACAATGATTGATGTCAGAAGATATACTTAGTTAACTAATGACAGAAGGAGCAAGTCCAGTTGCATCTGGGTCTAGGATATCAAGACACACATCTTAGGACTCTTTTTTCACCTCCTCACAGAAAAGACTTCTTATTTGCCTGATAAAGAACATGCAGAAACAAGAACTTTTTTTCATGAAATGTTTTACCAACGGTGCAACTCCCTACATCTTCTCCGTCCACAAAAGATTTCAATGAATTTGTTGTGCCATGATTTTTCTCAGCAGTATTCAGGCTTATGGCTTTAACACTATCAATGTGAGAATGTCTTGTTCCTATGATTTTGGTCAGCTTACAGCTGTAGCACCATTGCGTCCAATCCTGTCAGATCTCGGAAGCAAAGCAGGGTTGGGCCTGGGTAGTACTGGGATGAGAGACCACCTGGGAACACCAGGTGCTGTAGGCTTGGGAGAAGGACCCAGCAACCCACTCCCCCAAATCAATAAGCTGTTGAAAGCCCTATGAGTAGCAGAGAAGCATTAACAATAATGTTTCACCTGTCGTATATAGTATCACTATGAGTCAGATACCCACTCAATAGCACCTACCAACAACAACCATGATATTGGTCATGCTTTGTTTCTGTACTTGGTGCTTCTTTCTTGCCCCTAGAATGAATAAGAATATTTTCACAAATATGTACCTAGGTAGTGCCACATTGTCTGCTCCAGTACTCAGAGAACTATAAAAACTGGAGGTAAGCTAGCCATTCATTTGGTTATATTCAGATCAGATAAGAGAAACCAGAGGAGTGCCATCGTATATGAAGCCATATTTTACTTCTCACTTAATATACCTTTAGCTGAGCTACTATGGGGGTGGAGAAAGTGGTTTTCAACTCAAGATAGCCTTTCATTCACCAAGAGCCTAGGGAAATCTAAGTTGTAAGATCATAATGGGACAATATCAACCCCATACCCTTATTCAAATTCATAAAAGTTTCAACTGTATAAAATAAATATTGCTACCAGTTGAATTTAATCCTTTATAATTACTTGGATTTTAAGTGAAGACCCTGTTTATGCAAGAATGTCCTTGTATATGGAATAAATAGGGTATTAGAAAAGTTGAAAACTTCGTTTGCACAGAATATGTACATCACTGGACTCCACAAATAGGCCCCTCACCCTGTATCATATCCCTCCTTTGAAATAAGGTACTTTAACTCCACAATCCCTCTGTTAAACTTTAAGATTGGTTAGACATCATGTTCCCTTATGACTCCTTTCCTGACTGTTAAACAAAAGGAGACTATATTTATCTATGTTCAAATATGTACTTCCTAGAACCAAATTTCAATTCATGTTTATTTCATGTTTAGGTCTATGTCTCTTAAATAAATAAATATATATGTGTGTGTATATATACATATATATGCATATATATGTATATAATACGTAATATATGTATATATTATATATGTACATACTATATTTTTAATATATTTTACCTCTTATATATATATGTGTATATATAATATATAATATATATATATAATATATGTTTATACTATATTTTTAAGAGACATAGACCTAAACATGAAATAAACATGACTTGAAATTTGGTTCTAGGAAGTACATATTTGAACATAGATACATTACTGTATTTTACCAGATCTTAATTTCACCCCTTATAAAATGAAATAAAAAATAAGACCAACCTTATATATTGGTTTGGAAGATTAAGTAAGGCAACTCCTGCAGAAATCTTGGCAGGTTTCTGAACACATAACGAATTATCATTAAGTGCCAACAGTTCTCTGTTCTCCTCTTTGTTCCCACCTCCGCAACTCTAATATATATAAAATATAGGGTGCACTATACTGTATGCACCTAAGTTCATTCTAGAAGGGAATATTCTATTTTGCCTTCCCATTTCACTAGAGTTTTTATTCTAATTGTCAGTACCCATCTCAGTACCTGTCTGCCTGTGACAATCCCTGAGAACGTTTTTACCTGTGTTTTATAAAACACCAGTATCATAAGTGGAGAGTGACTTAATGGGCCCCATGGCATGGAAATCAAATGCCATTTATATGCGTTTAACTTGTACAATCATAACCAACAGTTTTTGATAGGTTGTGGTATTGATTCCCTACACAAAAATAATTTGTAAAAGTCTTAAGTATGTACAGCCAAGAGAACTCCACACATTCTGATCCAGTTCAGATTTAATTTCTCAGAAGAGTAATGTCCTCTCTCATATCGTAGGGTGCATGGTCCTTAACCCTACCATTGTGTGCTACCATCTTGCTTCTTGACACCAAGACCCTGATGGGCTCTGCAGAGTGGCAGGCTTGCTACATGTGTGGATACATGGAGTTTACAACAAGGGATCCTTTGCCCGATAGATTGACCAGGCAGTTTCACTTCCATCTGTTTTCTACTTGTCAGGGAATACCCCCTTCCTCTATATCCACCCTTGTTCTACCTATCTGTACTTGGCTTTTCTGTTTCCAGACTCTGGTTTTTACTATGTATTCTGTACTCAGTGAGGCAAGAAGAGATTTCTTATTATCCTGGGCAGACATAGTAACCAAATGGGAATCCAGCTGAAAATATAAATCCCACTGGACAAGAAAATAAGTACTTCATTCTGCTGGCATAGCATTATTACACCCTTGGCCACAGCACACATGATGCAACTTTTAACAATCCTAGAAAATAGCACAAGAGCTACAAAACTGAGAGTAAATAAAATAGTTTGTTCAGTAAAGTTTTGTTCTCTCATAACTGAGTCTTTATACAGACATTGACTTCTCATAGTATTAGAGAGGACTGATAACTTCAGTTTTTTTATCTTTCCCTTGAAGGAAATTTGTTGTTGTTAGATGCCATCAAGTCATGTCTGACTCATAGCGACCCTTATAAGGTTTTCGTTGGCTGATTGTTTAGGGATTGGTTCAGGAGTGGATTGCCACATCCTTCTCCCATTTTTACAGCACTGGGGATTGAACCAAGGGCCTGAGAGAGCACAGAGCAGCACTCTACCAAATGAGCTAAACCCCAGCCCTTGAAGGAAATTACGTTAGTATAATTTATTCTCCTTGGAGGAATATTTCTTATGTTTCTAGTAGAAGGATTCCAAGAATAAGGAAATTGTATAGAAGTAAAATAATTTTTGAAGCAGAGGAGATGGCCAAAAAGTCTGGAATATGTGGCTGTAGATAAATAATAAGTGTTACTATTTATTCAATGTGTGTTAGGCCCTTTGAATAACCCTTCATATGCATTATCTTTGCTTTTTCAAAAGCAACCATGTGAGGGTAAATGTTAATATAGCCAGTTACAGATGAATCAGCAGAAGCTCAGAGAGGTCAGTATCTCATAGCAGATCTCACAGCTGCTGTGGAAAAGTAAGGATTTAAGGGTAGATTGCTCAGACTCAAAAGCCAGTGCTCTTAAGAATTATATTGCCTGGTGTGCAAATGATGGGGGCATGTAGATACTTTTCTCTTTTACCCAGTGTCAATTCTGCGTATACACGGAGTAAAGTGATTTTTCTATAGCTATCAAGGAGTTACTTGCAAAAGAATTGGTGAAATAAGAGGTCCATGCTCTGTTCTGGAGGGCACACTCTCTAACACCTTGATAAATGGTACAAAGCATTATAGAAAACTACTTCTCTGCTCATCCAAACATGACAAAACCCTTTCAACTTCACCTTATTCAAGGGTGATATTCTGCTGGGCCTGTGAACACTAAACATTAGCTTCTTGAAGGATCTTTTATTGAGACTAATGCTCTTTTATTTATATTTTTGCTCCCATGTTTTCCTTTTTGATTTTCTACCCCCTTGTTTTGCCCATTTGTGGTCCATATATTTTTGTCATTTTAACTCCTCATCCTGAGGCTCAGCAGTCATTTCTGAGTTTTATGGATCACTGCACAGATATTCTAGTTGTATGCTATTAATCCTTCTCTGACCACATGGCAGTTTTACCAAGGCTTTGGGATGATATTTAGCTGTGCCTGTGGAGCTTCCTACTGGAATCTAAGCAGAAGGGAGGCAGAGGAGGTCAGAGGATAGGTAAACATAAATCAGATTTGTGCAAACAAGCATGATGAATGCTAGTTCCCAAAGTGCTCTGCCTTTTGTCAAACTTATATATTGGGAGAGGGGACTGTGTGGTGTGAGTGATGAATCATAAAACTGCTCCCTGGTGAAAGAGCAAGCACAGAAACAACTGCTGTGACAAGGCAGCTTGGATACTTCTCAGGGCCTGGCAATACGGAATGAAAAACAACCGCATTTGTATAGGCTGGAGTGAAACAGGAAAGACAAGGGAGAGCAGGATCCCTTGATGGGGAAACCAGATCAGTCACAAGGTGGCAAGCTGGAGAAGCACAGTATGTACAGTATATCCTGGCATCTTAGCCAGGACTCACAGGTGTTATTATTATTAGATGCCTTCACGTTGAGTCTGACTCATAGTGACCCTCTTAGGGTTTTCAATGGCTGATTGTTTCAGGATTGCTTCAGGAGTGCATTGCCACATCCTTCTTCCATTTTTGCAGTGCTGGGGATCAAACCCCAGTTCTCAGAGAATGCAGGGTGGCACTCTACCAACTGAGCTAAACTCCAGGGTAGAAAAAGAAAACAAAAACTCTATATTCATAACCATTAGCTGAAATTTAGCAGTTCCATCAGTTATGCATGAGATAGTAATCTCAGAATTATGATCAGTTATGGTGGTTTTATCACCAGCAGAAGTCACTGATTTATTCATATATTTAAGTTATTACAGGTACCTCAAACTATTGTTTATGATATTTACTATTTTGAAGTTTTAGAAGTTATTACACTCACCACTTTGTTAGGTGCCCTCAAGTAGGTATCTGACTCATAGTGACCCTATGTACAATAGGCGAAACACTACTATCAGTGTTTCTCTGCTGTTCATAGGGTTTTCAATGGCAGATTGACTTTTGGGAGTGGGTTGCCGGGTCCATCTCCCAAGCCTACAGTACCTGGTGTTCCCAGGCGGTCTTGCATCCAAGTACTAACCAGGCCCAGTCCTGCTTAGCTTCCTGAGATCTGAAGGGATCGGATGGTGCAGGGCTGCAGCTGTAAGTACACTCACCACTAGAAACACATATGTTATAGTTATTATTATTGCAGTGTCAGAGATCAAACCCAGGGGCTCACATGTGCTAGGCAACGTCTTTGGCACTGAGATACCTCTCTCGCCCCTAAAACACAGATTTTATTACAAAACCTTATTTTAAAAAAATTATTAATAAATATTGTTGGGGTGCAGAGTCTATTGCTCTGTCCATTATGCAACTATTATATCATTATTGCTTACACGTTCTTTTTTTTACATATTTTACCCAACTATTTAAAGAGAAGGGAAGAAGAAAAGTAGGAATTTTAATTAATATATAATATAAATCTTATGTGCCTGCAGCTGTAGCACTGTGGCATCCAATCCTGTCAGATCTTTGAAGCTAAGCAGGGTGGGACCTGGTTAGTACTTGGACGGGAGACCGCCTGGGAACACCAAGTTCTATAGGCTTGGGAGAAAGACCCAGCAACCCACTCCCAAAAAATCAATCCTCCATTGAAAACCCTATGAACAGCAGAGAATCACTGACAATAGTGTTTCACCTGTTCTACATAGGATCGATATGAGTCAGATACCGACTCAATGGCACCTAACAACAACAACATAAATCATATGTAATCATGGATTATAAATTTATACTTCAGTGTAAAAGGTTTCTTTTGTACTTCTGTGAATGTTGTTTTATGCACTAAAATATTATTCCAAAAAAGAATCTATTAGTTTCACCAATATATTAAAAATTATCTAGGGAACAACAAAGTCAACTCATGCGGTAGACTTTTTACTGTTAGTTGAGATCCAGCTTTTTAAGGATGTAACTTTTTAAAAATTGCGGGAAAAAAATTCCGCTTTGATATTTTCAGTTTTTGTATAGTCACCATTTATGTTTGTGAAAAAAAAGTATTTGTTATGAAAAGGTCATTGGTCTGACAAAATTCTATCCTGCAATCTCCAGCATTATTTCTGTCACCAAGGCCATATTTTCTGACTACTGAGCCTTTTTCTTTGTTTCCCACTTTTGCATTCCAGTCACCAGTAATTATGAGTATGTCCTGATTGCACATTTGATCTATTTCAGATTGCAGACGCTGGTAGAAATCTTCCCTATCTTGATTTGTGGCCTTGGTGGTGGATATATAAGTTTGAATAAGTCATATTAACTGGCCTTCCTTGTAGGCGTATGGATATTATTCTGTCACTGACAGCATTGTATTTCAGGATAGATCTTGGGATGTCTTTTTTGATGATGAATACAACCCCATATCTCTTTAGTTTGTCATTCTTTGCTGTACATAGGGTTGCTATGAGTCGCATCTGACTTGACAGCTCCTAACAACAACAACGTTCAGTTTGGTACATGTTGCTGCAAGTCAGCATCCAACATGAATAAAAATTAATTTGGGGAGTAATGTCTTACTTTCTACTGGTCAGACTTTGCAACATGGATGGCAGTATGGTGACCACCATGGAACTTTGGCATGGTTTTCACTCTAAGCAGTGAGAATCCAGCTCTTTTGTCCCTTTCCTGAAATTATGCAGATTTAAGTTGCGTTGAAATGAATAATCCTGCCCCTGGAATTGGAATTCTAGTATTTCAATTTTATCTGTATTCCTTAATTAGATGTGTGATACTAGGCAATTATTTTGTCTTTTTCAACCTCAATTTCCTCATCTAAGAATGGAGAATAATAACAATACCTATCTTATAGAGTTGTGGTGAAGGTTAAGTGAAATAAAATATTCCAAGCACTTAAAACGCTATAAATACCTAGTGAATGCTTTTTAAAAAATAATGAGTAGTGTTTTCCACCCATACTGTAATTGCATGCTTCATGAGAGTTATGACCTCTCACTGCCTTTATCCCCTAGAAATTTAGTAGGTACCTAAAAACCTACTTACCTCTCCCAGGATGCCACACCACCAGACTTCTGGGATCCAGAGCATCCTGGTACTTACCTCTTATGATGACTTAATTCCTGATCACCCTATAGTCTATTTTAACTTGTTTTCATTAATAGTGGGTCATTATATAAGAATGCTTATAAAGATATGTAAGATGTAAAGAATAACAACATAATAGATACTTGTAAAAGTTTAAACAAAACATTATTATCATCAACTTTGGAATTTCCAGAATACTCCTCTGGAATCCCAATCTGTTTCCTCCCCTTAAATGTAACCACTATTTTAAATTTTGTGTTTATTATTCCCTTGCTTGCTTTTATAATTTTGCCACACATATCTCCAAACACTTTGTATAAATGGAGTTAAATGCTGAAAGTTGACTTGCTTTTTTTCACTTAAGTGCATTAGATTCATCTATGCTGTTAAACAGAAATGCATCTGATGCATTTGTTTTATTTTTGTTTTTCTATTATTATGCCTTTAGTGAAGGTGTCACAATTTATTATCCCAGTCCTATTGACAACCTCATTTTGTGGCTATTACAATTAAGTGAGGCTATGAATATTGTCATACATGGCTCTTGCTGTACCTATGTAGAGTAGAATCACTGTGTCATGAGCTATTTGCATCCTCGACTTTACCATATAATACTAAATTGTTTCTGGAAGGATTGTTCTAACTTACATTTTTACTAACAGTGTCTTATTGTTCTATTTTTTTTCATGTTCTTCCCAGCACTTGATAGTAGCTGACTTTTGCATGTTTGATAGTCTGTTAAGTTTGAAGTGGTACCTCAATATGATTTTTTTTCTGCACTGAGAGTTGAATCCAGGGTCTCATGCACACTAGGCAAATGCTGTATTACTGAACTTCACCCTTAGCCTATTTTATATTTTGAGGCAGTCCATTGCCAAGTTGTGCAGGCTCCTCTGGCTGCTAACTTGTGATCCTCTTGCCTCAGCCTCCTCAGTAGCTGAGATTACAAGCTTTGCCATGGTGTCCAGCTTCAACATAATTTTAATGATTTTAATCTATACTTTTACATTTTATTTCTTTATTGATCTTTTAATACTCTTCTGTGAATTGCCTTTTCAGGTCATTTCACATCTTTCTTCAGGGCTGTTTATATTCTCCTTCATTTGGAGTTCTGTGTATTCTGGATGAGATATTTTGCCAGTGCTATATGCTGTACATACCTTATTTGCAGTCTTTTGAAGACTAGTTCTTAGTTTTATTAATTTATTTTAAAATTTTTAATTAGCTTACAGCATAATAGGTTTCATAACAGTATTCTCATACAGTTGTATTATGTACTTTACTCTTATTTTACCCCCTCTGCCTTATTCCTTCCTCCTCCTTCCACTTTTTGCCTCTTTCCTCCAGATAGTCTTTGCTTTACTTTCAAGTCTCATACACAGTTCTTAATTTTAACATAGATGATCTTGTTAAGCTTTGTCCTTATGATAGTGTTTTGTGTCTTATATAAGACCATCCCACAATCTATTTTTCCTAGAAGTAAGATGGATCATATAATCCCCTTTATATCATTTAGGAGAAAAAAAAAATCATGACCTGAGAGAAAAGAGTTGTCTCATCTTGGAAGTGGTTATTTTCACATACGTAATCTATGGATACTTAATCTATGGCAGTGGGTAAAGCCCCCCAAATTGCTTGTCATTACCCATATTATTTAGATGGAATCTTTAGCTAATAAAATTTTCAGGTTCCTGTGGCACTCACCTCTATTAAAGGGTCTAGGGCATTTATTTATTTATTTTTATTATTTATTTATTTACTTATTTATTTTCTGCAATTGAGGGTTAAATCAGGTCCTTGCACATACTTTGAAAGTGTTCCACCACTGGTATGCACCCCCAGCACATCATTTATTCATTTATTTTTTGAGTCAGGTTCTTGATAAATTACACAGGCTGTCTCTAATCTTGAACTTGCAATCCTCTTGGCTCCACCTCTTGAGTTGTTGGTATTACAGGCCTGTGCAACCACACATGGCTAAGGAGTATTTTTTTCAGTTTGTTTTGGTTTTGTTTTTACTCAAATGTACTAGGTGCTAGAGATAGAAAAATCATTGCAAGGACGAAACAGGGTACCTGGGATCCTACATCTGGATAGCATTGTTCACATTTACCATGTCATAGGGATGTGATTCAAAGGTGATACACAGACATATATCTGGGTTTCATGTTATAATCTTAGTATTCATTGTGTCCATAATCCATCTAAACTTGATTCCCCACCCCATACCTTGCTTGTCTATGAACAATGAACATCATGTGATTTGCGCTTCATCTTCCTGCTTATCTAAATGTGCTATGGAAGTATCATATCCAAACACCCTCATGTGGCAGAGGGTGGGAAAGTTCCTGGGATGTAGGACTTTCTGTGCCAAAATCAAGTCCCAAGCAGCTGGGATGGGTTGGGCACCCTACTTTGAAAGGCAGGGACTCTATGTTGAATCTTTGTAGAGAATGCAATTATTTTAATAGTGTTTATACATAGTCAGTGGTTTTAAAATGTGTTTTGTATTAAGTTGGAAGGTACTCAGGTTTGACTTGGATTCCAATAATTCATTTTTGCAAGTTACATTTGCTTTCTAGCATATAATTTCATTAAGATATTATTTTTCTTAAATATATTTAATATTTCTTTAATTTGATAGAGAGTAGTAATAGACTGTCCTGACCAAAAACTTCTGTCATCTGTGTGATACTGCCATTAGTCATATATTTTTTCTCTTCATTTTTACAAACATATCACAGTTTATTAGTGAAAATGTTAAGATTAAAAGATTAGAATCTTATAGATTTTAATTGAAGATACTTATTTGGTTTTTGTCCCATCGTCAGGTGTCTCTCCTTAGAATCATAAAAGTTGTAGTTATCAAGTTTTCTGCCTTTGTCCAGTTATTCTGGAGGTGACATTTCTGTGTGCAAATCGGAAAAGGATTTGCTTTATGCTATAATTTGTTGTTGTTAGGTGCTGTTGAGTTGTATCCAATTCATAGGGTTTTCAATGGCTGATTGTTTTGGCCTCAGGAGTGGATTTCCCTGTCCTTTCCCTATTTTTTGTGTTGCTGGGAATCAAACCTGAGACCTCAGAGACTGCAGAGCTGTGCTCCACCACCTGAGCTAAATCCCAGCCCATGGTATAATTTGAAAGATGCCTGAAATGGCTGCTGCAGCTTGAAGACTCTCCTCTTTGCCTAGGGAATGCTCCGAACTTCACCAATGGTTACTCCTTCCTTTAGCTAAGCCATCATGGTTCCCTCCAGCACTCCTTGCTGAAGCACAAATGCAAGGAAGGAGCTAGTCAGATTAGAATAGCTTTGATCAGTGGTCCTTTTAGCCAAAATTAGTTTATCAGCAGCTTTCCAAAGTGACATCTTAGATGAGAGAAGAATTTTACCACAGGGAAGATGGCAAGGCAGGAGGTCATCATCGTGCCTGTGTATTTGGGAGCTGGAGTAGGGCACCTTATGAGAAAAATGGCTCTCGGGAACAACTTTGCTTTTCCATAATGCTCTGATCTTGGGGAGAAAAAAAAGGGAAGAAAAAGACTTTAAAAGGTTTGATTCATGAGAATATTTTCCGCTCTAGATAGAATGCAATGGATATCTGATGTAGTTTTGTGCCAATCTAAGTGACTACTGAGAGAAGATTTACACATTTCTCTGATTGCCATCAGTAGGCAATGATGAAGTGGAATTTTTTCCCCTAGTTACCTTTATCAGTGTCAGTGAAATGAGGACAAAGCTCTCTCGCCCCCAAATTGGAAAAAAAAAATCAGACTTGAATCTTCAAAAACCAGTTGAGCATCTTTCAACCTGTACTTCTGTGTCTGATTTATGGACAATGGTCACTGCTTTCTTGACAAAAACTGAATCTTGTAATAATTCAGAAGTGGACATAACCCCAAACAGTTTTTTTTCTTATGATCACAAAATCTATTTCTTGGGCTGTAAAAATTTGAAACTGGACATAGCATAAAAATTCAAAACAACAACAATAACAGAAACCCTATGAGATTATTTTTTGGAGAAAAGCTTCCTTAGTTGTATGGCTCAGGTGAAGGACATGGCAATCCACTCCCAAAGCAATCCTGAAACAATCAGCAATTGAAAACCCTATGAGGGTCCCTGAGTTGGAACGAACTGGACGGCACCTAACAACAACAACAATAAGTTGTATGGCTGATGCATTAGAGTTCATACTAAAGTAAGATTCCAACTGCCACTACATATTTTCAGAACAGTTTAATTTGGTCAATTAACTGAAATCATGACTTAATAAAAAGTATCTGAATGGGCATCTATTATGGACCAAATTGCATCCCCTTCCCATATTGAAGCCCTAGCCTCCAGTATGCCTGCATTTGGAAGTAGGGCCTTTAAGAAGGTAATTAAGATTAAATGAAGTCATAGGTGTATCCCTAATCTAATAGGACTGATGTCCCTATAATAAAAAAGAAGAGACAACAAGGATACACACAGAGAAAAGACCACAAGAGAGCACAGAGAAGTGGCTATCTGCAAGCCAGCAAGATTGTTGTTGTTCTTGTTAGGTGCCGTTGAGTTGAGTCCGACTCATAGTGACCCTATGGACAGCAGATCGAAACACTTGCCGATTCTGTGCCAGGCAAATGATCTTATTTATGTTTAAGCCCACTGTTGCAGGCACTGTGTCAATCCATCTGGTGGAAGGTTTTCCTCTTTTGCGTTGACCTGCCACTCTTCCAAACATGATGTCCTTCTCCAGGGATTGTTCTCTCCTGACTACAGGTCCGAAATATGTAAGACGCAGTTTGGCCATTCTTGCTTCCAAGGAGCACTCTGGTTGTACTTCTTCTAGGACAGATTGGTTGGTTCTTTTGGCAGTCCATGATATATTCAATAGACGTCTCCAGCACCACAATTCAAAAGCATCAATTTTTTACTGTCTCTCTTGTTCAATGTCCAGCTTTCACAACCATATGATGCCACTGAAAATACCATGGCATGAGTCAGACACACCTTCATCTTCAATGTGACATCTTTGCTTTTCAATACTCTAAAGAGATCTTTTGCCACAGCTTTTCCTAGAGCAATGCGTCTTTTGATTTCTTGACTGCTGTTTCCACGGGTGGTAATTATATAAGATAGCCCTCACCAAAGCCAACCATGCCAGCATCTTGATCTTAGAATCCCAGCCTTCAGAAGTGTAAGGGGAAAAAGAATTCTTCTATGCCACCCCTGCAGTGGTAATCTATTGTAGAAACCTGAATAGAATGATTACTTTAAAATAAATATTTTTTCAAGTAGCCCATTTTCCTAAGGAAGATTATTACTACTTTACTTCTAGATTAGATTCTCTATTCTGTAATGAAGAGTTTTGTCCCTGGTCATTCCCATGGCAGGCTGACAGACTGACTGGTGATCCTCTCAAGGGGTCCACCAGCCTTGAAAGCTGGTAAGATAACTTGTACAATTAGTGAGAAACTAGAAGGCCAAGGCCAAGCCACCAGCAACCTTGGTCTGACATAGTTCATGATTCCTCCCTGGGGTCTTTAAGACTCCTGTCACATGCCTTTATCTTTTGTCATCCACAAAATTGGTTTGACTCTATAATATGTAATTCCTTCTAGAGCTGGCACCATGTGGTTTTAGTTCATTTGTTTTGTTGTCCTCATTGTTTCTAAAGGGGTAACTTCTAGATTATTAAAAATTCCATGATATCATGCAACAAATATTAATCCATGGATATAACCCATTATGCCCTAGAAATTCAATTTGAGAGTTTTCGCTAAGTTTCTCTTCAGGCAACTTGTATTCTCTACTAACTTTTATTTTCCCTTTACCTATGGCCAGGAAACTCCAACCAAATCTGGCCCTTCACCAAAATATAACCCTTCACTTGTCTTTGTAAATCCTGTTTTATTGGAACACAGCATTAGTCATCATGTTATGTGTTATCTGTGATCATTGTTATGCTGCAGTGGCTGAATTTGGGGCTAGTCATATCAGAGTTTGTACAAGAGCAAAAGAGATCAATGTGCCTAAAATATTTACCATCTATATTCCTACAGCGTTTATTATCTGTAATGATATTTTAAGGAAAATGTTTGTTGACTTATACTCTATATTGACCACTTGGCTTGATAGCTCCAAGGTGCTCCTACCCCTTGTTGGTAAGCCATACATACATAATGGTGAGAAACTATAACTTGTCACTGTTAAATTTTTCTCTCAAATTGCAGTTGCATTTGGGAGAAGTTAATGTGGTACATCTGTATCTAAGAGTTTCTTTAGATATGTGTGTTTATATGTATGTACATATGTGTATGTATATGTATATGGCACTGAAACTGCTCCATGATGAAATATTTTGGTCCCTGCTTACTATTTTCAAGAGAATTCTGGTTTGATGTTCAACCCCTTGTTCAGCACTCAACCACCATGCTAAAACCTGTATGAGACACCATCTTACCCATGATGCTTCTGGATGAAGCAAAAGGGAGAATTTCACTTTGCACATCCATTTCAAGCGGTAAAGACCTGTCCTGGTACTGTGGTCAGGATCTTGTGTTTTTCTGGGTTTTTTGTTTGTTTGTTTCCTTGTTTTTATGTGTATGTTGTCGTTGTGAGGTGCCATTAAGTCAGGTCCAACTCACAATGACCCTCATAAGGTTATCAGGGGATGAATGTTTGGGGATTGTTTTTCAGGAGTGGATTGCCACGGCCTTCTGCCATGTTTGTGTTGCTGAGGATCAAACCCAGATCCTTGGAAAGTGCAGAGCAGCATTCTACCAAGTGAGCTAAACTCAGCTCCTTTTTATGTGTATGTACATATGTGTATACATACGACAGACTAGGGAGAAGGACCTGGTAGCCCACTCCCGAAACAAGTAGCTATTGAAAATCCTATGAACAGCCGAGAAGCACTGTCAAATTGAGTGCCAGAAAATGAGCTCCCCAGTCTGGAGGGCATCCAATAAATGACTGGGGAAGAGTTGCCTCCTCAAAATAGAGTTGACCTTAATGATGACATTGGATTAAAGCCCCTGGGACCTCCTTTTGTTGATGTGGCATGGCTCAAAATAAGATATAACATTGTGGCTGCAACAGTAGGCTCAAACAAACAATGATTGTGTGCATGGCACAGGGTTGGGTAGAGTTTCATTCTGTTGTACTTAGGATTGCTATGAGTCAGCTCCAACTTGATGACACCTAGCAAACAAAACATACATATACTATATGGTCTAGTGCTAAAAGTGAAAGAGAGAGGAAAGCCACAATTGAAACTTTTTTTAAAAAAAGAACTTATTGCTAAGTATATAAAAGGCATACTTGTGTCTGAGTTAGCCACTCAGTTTGGTGCCAGAAACAATACATACATTTATGTTTTTCTTTATGAGAAAAAAGTGTTTGGTACTCTAACTAATCAGCTCGCAGTCCACCTTCCAGAATGAATGCTGGCCAAGTGCTGAAGTACCTCTGTATATTTATGTGTACACTATACATTTAATCAATTTAGGGACACTAGGATTTATTGAGTAGCTTCCTTTTTTTCATGTTTGCTTTAAATATTGCTCTTAATTTTATTTGCTCTTAATTCCTCTGGTGTTGTGTTCCTGAGAAGCTGTATACTCTGGTGACTGCAGGCCCAGCTTCCAGTTCATGTGACCTGGAGCAGATTGCTTAACTCCTTGGCACCTTGGTTTGCTTCTCTGTAAAATAGGAATGCTGACACTTTTCTTGCTAGGCTATGGAAGAAGTTGTTGTTAGGTGTTGTTAAGTTGTGTCTGACTCATAGCAACCCAATGTACAACAGAATGAAACACTCCCCAACTCTGCCCCATGCCCAGCACTATATCAGTGATTCCTGCTATTCAGAGGGCTTTCATTGGCTGATTGTTTCGGGATTGCTTCAGAAGTGAGCTGCCATGCCCTTCTCTCAGTTTTTACAGTGCTGGGGATTGAACCTAGGGCCTCAGAGAGTACAGAGCAGCACTCTGCCAACTGAGCTAAACACCAGCCAAGTGTCATATTTACGGTACCTAGTGGTTCTACCCATAAACCAGAGCTGTGATTGTTAGAGTTAGGACGCTGGGTCATGAGAGCCCTTGATCAGCAATGGGGCCACAAAACCAGTGCAAGTCCTCCAGTTCGTCCTCCTTGGGCATTGAGTCACTCACCTCACCCTGTCACTTTGCACTTATTTGGCTTTTTATAATTCATTATCGCCATCAGCAGGTCTTGGTGGGACTAGACCAAGAGTAGCTTATGACTGGTCCAAAAAGTGCTTGACTGTCACACTTGGCACAGAGCTGCCTCTGGTGTTCTGGGGAATTCACGGTGCCAAAACACACTGTGGTAAAATGCGTCATTGTACCAGACGATGCTGTGTATTTGGTCTTGTCTGGAGGATCTGAGATGATGGGTGTTGCCAGAGGCAGCCCTGGATGAGGAGGCAGGGAAGCTTGCAGGACTGCGTCTGGCCCTTTCCCTTGGTGTCCTTCAGTGGTGAAGCTGCCCCTGGGAACCCAGGTCCATGCCTGCTTATGTCCTGTAAAGGCCCCTCAACCCTGTGCTCTGCTGCTGCTGGGGCCCAGGAACATGTTGGACTCATCTGCTGTGGGGAAAGGAGACAAAGAAAGATGGACTAGACAGGCTCCCGACATCAAAGGCTCCTGTCAAGCTTGAATAAACCAGAATTTAATGTCTGACCTAAAAGAAATGAATTCAGTGCATGGCCAATGTCAGTGAAACTTGTGGTTCATGGCTGTAGTGGCCCAAAATAAGAGACTTACAATGACCCTTCTGAAATAGGCTATGCTCTGCACTCCTGGGCCGGGAGCATAGCATGCATAGCCATGTGGAAATGATAAGTGGCCATTGGCTTCGATCTCTTCTTCCTCTCTTGGTTGAGATTCTAAAATGGAAGTAGCAGTCTCCACATGTTACCAACCAAGACTCCCGAGGAGATGGAGTGCAGGCAGGCACCCCTTCCCATCAAAATCCATACCTTTAGAACCGCCTGTGTGGGCCCATCCAGCCCTGCCCTGGGCTGGGCACCTGCTCGTGTGACCTCACAACATCTGGAGTGTGTGGCTCAGTGATTTAAGACATGATTTGCCTTCATATCATCACTAAAGAACTTCGTAACAGCATTTCAGTTGTCTGGTGACAAGGGAAGGCAGGAGGGCCCTGGGTTCTGGGTTCAGCTGAGACAGTGTCCTGGGGAAAGCTGAGGAATAGACAGGTACAAGTTAAAGTGCAATCACACGGAGGGGCAGGTGGCAGCCCTGAAGCACTGGAGAGAAGGGAAGACCAGGAGGAGACTTTGTTTTCCAGACCCTTGAAAAAAATATGTAATATTTAAAATTACATAGTTATTCATAACACATTTTACTAGCTGTAGTCAAAGGTTCACCTGGGTAAGAACAGTTGCTTTTGGTACTTGATCAAGGAAACTTCGTAGTTAACTCAAATATAGCATATTTTACTTCCATTGTATCAGCCCTCCACTTATTTTTTATCAGTTAACCAAGTTACAGGATGTTTTCTTTGCATTCTTGTTAGATCTCATCCACAATGGCTGATATAGGGGTAGTACTATTGTAAGGCAAAGTTTCTTATCTCTTCTCCAGAAGTTAATTAAGTTTTGACAGTTTTTCCTAAATAATGGCTCTGATACAATGCTTGATGTTGTATACCCATGTCTGTAATGCTGACTGCTAGGAAGCCAGTTACTAGGTGAGGAAATAAGCTTGAGGGGGAAAACTCATCCATATCTTGTGATGGGTTATTGTGATGAGTACATAATTTTGAAAGGCTTCATTTATTATGTAATAGTAATATGCAGTTAGCAGAATGCTACTCTTAGCGAACCTCACAAATGTTTTACTAACCTCCAGAGATTAGCTGGGTGTTCATATGCACTATAAGAAGGAAGCAAGTTTGGTATTAACAGTAAGTAACACATAGCCTGATGAAAACAAAATATACTTCAAGAGTTGCCGTGTACTGTAAGAGGCCCATCAGTATCCCCAATGTCATTCAGAGCCTGAGGTGGATTCGTTCATCTCTACCCCCTGGTTCTATGCCGGCTTTCATGTCTTAATGATCATAGTTTTTATAATGTACTAGACACGATAGAGCAGGCTTCATATATATTTTTAAATTTTACCTGAAGAAATAAAAATTATTTAAAATACTCTTAAGTAAATGAAGTCTGTAGCCACAGCACCTTGGCCTCCGAACAGGCCTGATCTTGGGAGCTAAAAGCAAGGTTGACCTGGTCAGTCCTTAGAAGAAAGACCTCCTTGGAATGCCAGGTGCTGCAGGTAAGGGAGGAGGACCTGGCAGCCCACTCCCAAAATAATCCACCATTGAAAATGCTATAAATAGCAGAGAAGCAGTAACAATAGTGCCGGGCATAGCACAGTGTCAGGGAGTGAGTGTTTTATTCTGTTGTACATAGGGTCACTATGAGTCGGACCTGACTCAACAGCACCTAACAACAAGTAAAATTCAAATCAAATAAATAAGAATCCAATTTTATGCCATATTAGGAGCATTTCATTCTTCTTGAGTTGCAGTATGTTTACTTTCCCTCCTGAGCAGTAACCCCATCAAAGGCTATATTTTATCAGTTGTTTAATACCCTTCATGATTATCAGGTAGATTTACCACCTTATTCAGAGTTTCATTTCAAAAAACAAAGCAGAGGCAAGATTACTTTTCAAAACCTTTTAGGTAAATGCCATGTTGGAAACTGGCATATTACCTTTTAGTATATCTAACACTAGAACAAGTTGCTGTTTCTCAGTTCAGCATTATATGACAGGCTTTACTTTCCTCAGAGGCCATGTTGTATGTAAAATATGCCCCTTCCTACACCAGAATCATACTCAGCACAGAACGGAGAAACAGAAAGAGATCAAGACCTACTCCAGTTTATGTCTCTCTTTTCATGCTCATTTTGGCACATACTGTCATTGAGAGAATTGTGAATGAGACCATCCATGCAAGTTAAATTCACCAATGATACCAAAATGTTTACCATGTGGTGACTATAGTACCATCTCACAGTTCTTTAGTACTTACCGTGTACCAGCCAAATTGCATGAACTCTGTACTTGGTAGTTCTCCTGACACTACAGGTGCTGTATGTTACCTCTATCTTTGTTTTAGGGGTACTGAAACTGAGGGGCAGAAAAACTGAGTAAATTGCCCAAGGTCACTCTAGTGAGAAAAAAAAAAAGGATTTAAACACTAACAACCCCTGTTAACCACCAAGTTTCACATTGTTAAATATTCAAGCCATATGTGTTGGCGATTACTGAAAAACTATAAGAACAAATATATTTAATTTAAACCTGTGCACTATCTTTTACCTCAAGTTGATTTAAAAAAAAAATTCTTCTTCTTTACATGTATTGTTTCCATTGTCCAAATAATGATTTAAGGTAGTAGAATCATTAGCCATTAGTAAATAGGAATCCATTCCTTTAAACATTAGCTGTCATCCACCAAAACCTGACACATAGTATGGATTCCTGTGCTGTTCACATAGAACACAGTGTAAACAACATATCCCTCCAGAGGACAGAGTGCAGAATCATTAGAACACTTGCCTGCTCCCTAGACATTGGATTCGTCCAAAAAGTTTATGAAAAAGATAAGCTCCTAGAATTTTTTATCACACCTTACTAATTGCATTCGGTGTTCTGACTCCAAATTCTGCTACTGTTCATATTTAGTACATAGATATGCCAACACATTGTCCAACTTTAAGTTTTGAGGATTTCAGGTTGGTAGATGCTGGTTCCATAAATGCATTGATTTCTCATGTTTATACAGAAAGCCAACTTTGACATTTTGGTTAAGTCAATTATAAAAATGCAGTATATCTTTTAATTAGGCAAGTATTTTTCTAAAGGCATTTCTTGTGTCTATTTTATTAGTGATGATAAGGCAATCATAAAAACAGCTAGCTTCAAAATATCCTATCGATAGTCATCATATTCTGTAGCCTGTAAAAGTGTTTAAGGAGGCAGAAGCACTGTGTTCATAACCTTGCTGGCATGAGGTTAATTTAGAAAGTCAGTTGGTCTTTACTCTTGACCTCAAAATCTACCTCCCCATGAGGTGGAAAAGATGGGAAAAAGTATTTGCTCTGTCATTTCTCAGGAAATAGAAGGAAGATATGGGGTATTCAAGGTAAAGTAATACAGTGAAAATTTTCTCCTTTAAGTTCCATTACCTTTTGATATTGTTGTTGTTGTAGGAAAAGAAATGCTTGTGTACTCTTTACAAATCTATCCTATCTCTTACAATCATTGTTTTTCACGAGCAGACGAGCATAGTGGTTGGAAAACGATTTAAATTGTTTCTGAGTTCTTTGGAGGATCTCATGTAAATTCATTAGTAACTCTGGAACTATCTACTATGCATTTAAGTAATGAAAAATGTATCAGTTTCACTACACAATGTATTAGCTTCCACTCTGTAGTTAAATGAAAAATGTATTAGCCTCTATGTATAAATATATTAACATTCACTCTGTGGCATTTTCTCTTAGACATTATTCCACTAGAACTAGTCTGTAGTGCAATCACTGCTTAAAGACTCAATGCTGGAGAATTATACTTCTTAAAAAATTCTCTTAAACAGCAAAACTATTTTTTTTCTGTGGTGGTGGTGGTTTATAACAACAAGTAAGCACTCTTTCCTAAGAAAATGCTGTTTCAGATCCTATTCAATGGTAGTTTTGTGTAGAATGCTATAGGAGGATTTTTAAACCTGTAAATAGTTGTATTCTTTAACCATATGAGATATATTTTTAAAAATACAGAATTTAGATTAAGATTTTTTCTTAAAGAAAAAGACACGGCATGAAATACTTGGTTATGTAGTAGCTAAATATAGATCTGCAAGACATAGCTCTCTCAACCATCTAGGAGAATTTTTAAGTTTCAATGCAACATTTTTTTCTGGTGAACAGTGTTGCTGTTACTACATTTAAAATAAAACCTATTCATTTTCTACTGACCTAATCAATTCTATCACCCTAGTTTACTATTAAAATTTCTTCCCATTTACATTTCCTTGAAACATAGCCTATTACATTTAGTAGATCAGTCTGGTGATCTCCAGAAAAGATGAAAGTAAAACAAAACAACAACAAAAAAGTATGTGCTATGTTTGAATGTTGTAAATGTAATTTCCAGGGCAATAGTGTTGATAGGGGATGCCCTCAAGAAATGATTAGTTCACAAGGGTTCTACCTTCATAAATGGGTTAGCACTGTTATTGTGAGAATGAGTTAGTTACCACAGGAGAGCATTCCTGATACAAGGATGAGTTCCCTCAGTTCTTTGCTAGCACACACATACATGTCACACATGCTTTTTCCCTTCTGCCTTCCATCATGGGATGACACAACCAGAAGGTCCTCACTAGATATGGGCCTGAGACCTTAGACATCCCATTCTCCAGAACTCTTACAAGTAAATCTCTACTCTGTTTGTTCATTGTGGTACTGGAGGGTTGAACTGAGGGCCCTCCACATGCTAGGCAAGTGTTCTACCCATGAGCTGTACCTACAGCCCAGTTTTTACTTTTGATCTTGAAACAGGGTCTTGCTAGGTTACACAGGCTGCCTCTAGCCTCTAACCTGTGATCCTCCTCCTTCAGGCTCCAGAATTACCATGATTACAGGTGTGTGCCACTGTGTTGGGCTAAATCTCTATACATAACCCAGCCTATGGTTTTTTATTATATTAGCACAACAAGCCAGCATAATATTAAATTTTAATTTGATATTAATGTATTTTCTTAGTTTTACTAACTCCCACACTATTTTATCTATTAACAATTTTAGTCATGTTTTTTCTCCTTTGAAAGAATACTTTGAAAAGAAAAAGAGTTTATAAACAAAAAAATTTATGCTATACACCTTCATGCATCAATATAATCTGTATCTTGCATGTCTACTGGTTCCTTCACCATAGAATAACAGGATTCCAATTCTCTGCCCATTTGTCCTCCAATTATTTGGGAAACTCACACAGGGAGAAACTTAAATGTGTCAACAGAATGACTTTTTATATAAAGGCACCACCCTGCATTTGTCTTGCTCATTTCCTGCTCACCTTTTTCTGGCCATATTAAGAACTTGCTGGGACTTTGCTGGGAACTGCCACCACCCATCAGGAGGAAGCAGATAAGAGAGCTCATCCCACATAGGCTCAGGACTTCCTATCATCACCCATCAGGATGTGTACTCCGTCCCCTCTCCTGTTTCCTTTCTTCCTGAGCAACATGAAGTATGTCTAGTTAAATTAGTGATAGAAGATAGAATGTTTATAGCCCTTAAGGACTCTGCAGTCATACAGAAGAAGTGTGAGGCCTATAACCAGGAAGAGACCTACTCATCTCAAATAGAATGAAAAACAGAAATTGTTTGTCTCTACTTTAAATTATCTGAGCTAACCAGGAAATGATTTACCAAATAAATAGAACACCTCCTTAATGCATTTTGTTATTGGGCAATATCCAAGCTCTCCAACCTAAATTCATAACCACTTATTATACTATAACTATTCCCCCTACTCATATCAACAGTGGAATCCAAACAAGCTTATAAAATCTTAACAGAATCACGAGCACAAGTTGTTTTAAAAGCATCAAATTTTATGATGACCATTTTCTATTTCATTCAAATGCATTTGCTTCTGAAGGACAAAACAGTATTAACTATCTCAAATGCAGTTGCTTTAAAAATGCAATATTCCTCCATACATAACTCTGCATCAGTTTTTAATTATTTATAAATATATGTAATTTCTTCTTTCTTTATATAAACAGAATTCAAAACAATTTTAATAAGCTAAGGTGCTCCTTTGTCTTATTTCCAAACAAGAGAACACACCTTTCAAGTTTTATTCTCAAGATTGTGCATTGCAAGGGCTCCAATGTGTTATCCAAGGCTTGGCCCCTGTTTTAACAGGAAATATCACTGAACTTTGAAACTTACTGTGCTGTTAAGGCCCCTTGGGGGTTACAGTCATCCTCCTGCTTATTGACATCCTGTTTATTCAACTATCATGAATTCCTGATCCTTGACCATTAGCTTTTATTCCTGACTACAGTTTTCCCCAGGTGTATATATGACACAGGACTATCTGCCTGACCTTTCATGTCCCACAAGACCAGTCATTCCATTCCCATGCCTACCACTGTCTAAATGCATATCATAAATTTCTAGTCCCCAGTCACAGAAACTGCCCTTTACTGATTCTTCATCCAGTACTTACTCTGACTTTGATCATATGTGGAAGTCAAGCCTAGAATCAAAACCCATTGTACTTTTAAACTGTGTGACCTCGGGCAAATTGTGAATCTCTTCATCTATAAATTCTGCCTCTAGGGAGATAAATAACTTACTTGTTTAAACTGCCCAGCTCAATGCAACACACACTGTAAGAACTTAACAAATGGTAGCTGTTATTTTCTTCTTGCTTGATTATGACTTCCACCTTTCTGGAAAAGTTTTTCCATTACCCTCTGCTTTAGTTCCCATTCTCATTTGGCTTCAGATTCATGACCCCATATAGAGTTATTAAATCCTTTATTACTCTTTGGATGCTTTAATTGCAGCCATTCTCTGTTCCTTGCCTTCCAACATCTGGATTCACCTGACTCACTGTTGTGCCCTCCTCCTCCAGCACAGCTAGAATAACAAAAGGTTTTCATTTAAGTAAGTTGTGGGTAATTCCTGAAAAAAAAATGTTAAGCACTTCAAAGTTAGTATGGAATTTTACTTGACCAAAGAAGGGTGAGGTGTGCAGATTAAAGGAGTCTGAGGTGACTGGATATTTGTTTCTCTTTTATCACTTTCTGACATAAATTCAGACGTGCCATTATGTTAAAAATATAATCAACAAAATTTTTTTTTTGTGGTACTGAGGGTTGAACCCAGGGCCTCACTTGTATGCTTTGCAAGTGCTGTACCACTGAACTGCACCCCCAGCACATTTTTTACCTTTTTTTTTTTTTTGAGACAAGGTCTCACTAAATTATGCAGACTGCCTCTGGTCTTGAACTTGAGATCCTTCTGCCACTGTCTCCCAAGTAACTTGGATTACAGGCATGTGCCACCATGCCCTGCTCCCCCAATAAAATATATTTAAATACGTTTTATTATGTATATTTAGGGTATACAGCATGATGTTACAAGATACATATAGCTAGGTTATGGTAGTGAAGCAAATTAACATATCTATCATCTCACTTGGTTACTTGTGTTTTTGAAGCAGGAACAGCTAAACTCTACTCCTCTAGCATGAATCCCATATACGGAACCATTTTATTACCTATAGTTCTTATACTGTCCATTAGATCTCTAAATTTTTTTACTTATATATCTGCTACTTTGTATCCTAGAACCTACATCTCCTTATTTCCTCTGCTTCCCTTCATCCTTGGTAACCACTGTTTTGTTGTTTAACTCTATACCTTAGAGTTTTTGGGTTTTTTTTTAAGATTCTACATGTAAGTGGAATTCAATGTTTTTTTCCTTCTGTGTCTATCTTAAACATAATAGCTTAATCATAATAGCTGTTTTCCAGGCTTATCCATGTTGTGGCAAATGACACAATCTCACTCTTTTCAGAGTTGAGTTGTATTCCATTGTCTACACCTACCACAGTTTCTTCATCCATTTGTCTGTTGATGGACACTTAGGTTATTTCCACATCTTGCTATTGTGCATAATGTTGCAATGAATGTGAGGGTGCAAATATCTTTTTAAGATGATGATTTTGTTTCCTTAGGGTATGTCTACTGGGTCCTTCGGTAGTTCTAAGATTTACTTATTTTAACTCTATTCACAACTCCAAAATGATTTCACAATGAATTTTTGTTTATTAAAATATATTGTTGTTGTTAGGTGCCATCGAGTCGTGTCCCACTCCTAGCAGCCCTTATAGGGCTTTAAATGGTAGATTGCTTCAGGATTGCCTGGGGGGAAGATTGCCATGTCCTTCTCCCATTTTTTGTGGTGCTGGGAATCAAACCTGGGACCTCAGAGTCTACAGAGTGGTGCTCTACCAACTGAGCTAGCTCCAAGCTCTTATTAAAATACATAGTTAATGAGATCGTTTAGCTAGACATACACAGTCTGATGTCTAATCAGCATCTTAGACTCAGCATGTTGACCTGACCTCCTCATTTTCTCCCCTAAATCTGTTTGACCGCACAGTCTCCCACTTCACATGATGGGAACTTCTTTCTTTTCATTTCTTAAACCATAGCCTCAGATTCCTTCTCCATTCTTTGCTTTCTTTTATGCCCCTCAGCAATTCTGTAGCTTTACCTTTCAGATATATTAGGACTCCAACTAGTTCTCACCTCTGTTCATGCTACCAGCCTGACCTTCTGCACCAGCAAGCATCTCTCTTCTAGAATACTCAGTATCCTCCTAGTTAGTCTCCCTTTTTCTCCTTGCAGTCTTTTATGTCATCTGATCTCCTAGCTTCTACCCTTACTTATTCTACTCTATTGTCGTTCAGGTTAGAGTAATTCTTTCAAAAAAGTAAACCAAAGTATGCAATTCTCTATTTAAAAATTTGCCTCCACTTTCCATTTTACTCACAGCAAAGCCAAAGTTCTTCTCATAGCCTGCCATGTGTGACCTGAACCTTATCCCCTCCACCTTCTGACTCCTATGCTCCCTCTTCTACTCTACTCTGTTCTTATCTTACTCCACGACAGTCTCCCTGGTGGACTTGTCCCTCCGTCAATGTGACAGGCTTGTGCATGCTTTCTAGCTTTTGATCTACTCTACTGTTTGCCATGGTCTGTTCTTCCCTCAGATCAATGTCTGGCCAACTCCATGTCCTCCTCCAGGGTTTGATTAGATCTCACTATTATGGAGTCTCCCCACCCACCTCCCTCCACATTAATGGATCCTCCTGATTATATTCCATTTCTTCAATTTCCTGTAATTTTATAAGTTTATCACATACCATATATTTTACTCCTTTATTATATTTGCTTATAAACCCTCTAAGCATGTACATTTTATTTGTTCTCTGAGAATAATACCTAGCACAGAGCAAGCACTCAATAGGTGTTTATTGAATGGATGAATGAATGAATTTAATTTTTTCCGAAAAAAATTATAGAAAAGATTAATATTTTTGTGTCTTGTTAAGTAGGGAATTTATTGCTACTGCTGTTTCTATACAAGGTTGAAATACAGAAGGGGAAAGAAAAATCTCACCCGTTATCAGGCTTTGTGCAGATAAAGCCAAATGATTGAATGCTTGACTGAATTGACTGGTTGTTTGGACATATTTTTTATAATAGCTTAAGGAAAAACTAAGCTATCTGACTTCCACCCCCTCACCCGTTGCTAGAGCTAGAATTGTCAAAAAGGCACATAATACACACTTGGTTTTTAAAGAATTTAGTTAATTGAATTCAATGAACCAAAAACACTCACAGTGAAAATCATCAACATTTATATGTAAAACAAAATCTGTTTTTGTCTGGCTTAAAGGGGATGTAGCTGAGGGCTAAAAGATTACAAATGAATATGAAAAATCTGACATTGCTCTTCTTGGAATGCAAGCTTTCTAATTCTCAAATGGCAATGGTGGAGAATTCATTACATGATGGTAAAGTGTGATGCGTCGAAGGGATTAAATTGAGTAACAAAACACACATCATCCATGAAAATTGCTGCTGAAACAACAGATCAAAAACTCTAACAATGTAGTGCTTTTTAGGATATACCATTGTCTGTCTGCAGAGAGGTTTGAAGGCTGTTTGTGGGTTATCATGGAAAGAAGCAGAGCTTCCCCCAAAAGAAGCTACACAATTTCTATACAGGAGTATGTCTGGAAGGGATTATATAATCACAAAATAGGGGGCTGGTGGGAGAAATAGGATGTGAAAGGAGGAAAAGTATAGTGAAGAATTTGTGGTTTTCTGATGTAATTCTTCAGGGAAAGGAAGACTGGATAGTGGTACATATTCTGTAAGAACACTTACAAGATATAAACAGTAGCTGCAATATAAATAGAACAATTTTTTAATGCCAAGATATATCTTCTATACATGAGAGTGTACATGTGTACATACAAATGCATGCGTATGCCTGCCACACACATACCATGCACACAGATGTGTACATAAAAATCTATATATTTGCACATATACCCATCACACACACAAACACACACACACACACACATTATATGTATATATGAGAAACATTTGGAATGTGCTTGATCAGAAATACTCATACCACCATTCAGTCCTCAGGATCAAATTCTGCACTTCTGATGGACAATTCCTTTATTGCTGATTGACTTTGGAAACAGAGAAGCCCTTCTAACAATGCAACTACTTCTAGGATTAATGTTCTCATCAATGTCTCTTTCTAAATGTGTCACATTTGTCACATCACTTTTCTCTGTGTTGGGAGATGACATTAGAGTGCAGGATAGGGGATAAGAGGTGAAGAAAATAAGAATGATTAACAGGAAGAGAGAAAAATTGGAGAGTGGTCATGAAGATTTGATTTCTCAATTCTGCCTTGGCATGCTTCTAAGAAGAATTCTGCCAGATTGCTCATTACAACTCAGAGTATTCATTAGTACCCACGAAATCAGTGTGATACACAACTTCAAGTTTGTTGTTTATTTTAAAAAATGCACCAAATGCATCAAGTTTTAGTGATGGATGAAATTAAGTGCTGTCATATGCTTAGCCATTGCCAAATCATTCCATTAATTGTGATAGGTGGTTCTATTGTGACATGTGTTAAAAACCCTATTGAATTTATCTATAACTAGATTTGAAATGATTTGTGTATATTCTACTGATACTTCCCAGGGAGTATATATCATTCACATTTTTTACAAAGACATGAAAGCAGCAAACACTTAAATTTTCCAGAACTCGGTCTTTTCATTTAAACATGTCGGTTCTTTCTCTTGACTATAGGAAATATCTCATTAAAAACAATCTTAACATAAATCAAATAAGTGCAAATAAATTCTGCAGATAAGAATGACAAATTCATCAGTGTTAGTCTCCTGTACTAATATTTTCAATCTTTAGTGCTAAGACTGGTCTGTGTTTTCTTTTCAGTTGATTCAATGACACACCATCTTCGGAATGACCCCAGTCTACATTCCTGGTTATATATGGTTACTCTAAGTATTCCCCCAAATTTTGGCAAAGTTTTATAGCGCAATGAATTATAGTACAATTTGGTGTCCTGGAGGTGAATTTCTAAAATCTTGTTTCTTGCTGGTTTGCCAGAGCTTATATGATGCCAGCAAGGAAAATTGCTTAGAAGCTAAGATTCTATCGTAGTCTGTATCGACAGATGGAATTTTTAAAGCCAGTCAGATTGCAAGCCATATTCACATTATGTTGAATAATATATTTAATTATATCTGTACTTCTTTCACACCTTAACTTTGGTGGATCTCAAAATATTTCATGAAAACTTGGGGAAAGAAGGCATTTTCATTCCTCATATAAACCACATAAATTATGTAAAGTATATTGCTGTGCCTCACTGCCAAGCCTTCCAGGCTCACCATATTTTTATATAGGTGTATATACTTAGATGCAGGTATGTTTCTTACCATATTTTTGAATATGTGTGTATACTTAGAAACAGGTATATGTGTACATTTTGTATGAATGTTTATATTATGGCCAAATCTGATAGAGATAGCTTTTCTGTCTTTCACCAATCCTCTCCCCATTTTCTCTCCTCCTGCTCAGTGAGCACACATGTTTATTTCTGCAGGTCAAAGGTAGAAACTTATTTTTTTCTGTCCTTCTATCTTTGTTCCTGCTGTTCCTTCATCACCCAACTCCATGTGTTGTAACTCTGACCGCACTTTAAGACCCAGTAGGCATACTGTGTTCCAGTTGCTTGGGCCCCAATTCAAAATCTGACCCCAGATAGGCTGTGTGATTGGTGAAGTAACTTCACCACTCTAAGCCTCTGTGTCCTGTCCTGTATAGTGGTGATGATAGTAGAATATACCTCATAGGGCAGATATGAGATTGCAATGCAATAATCCCTTTAAGGGCTGAGGTTTAGCTCAGTTATTAGACTGCTTGCTGCTCTGCACCCTCTGAGGCCCTGGGTTCGATTCCCAGCACTATAGAAATGGGAGAAGGATCTGGCACCCCACTCTCAAAACAATCAACCACCCAAAACCCTATGAGTAGCAGCAAAGTGCTGACATGGTGCTGGTTATGGCACCATGTCAGACAGTGTTTTGTTCTGTTGTACTTGGGGTTGCTATGAGTTGGACCCAACTCTCCTGAACCTAATAACAAGAAGAATCCCGTTAAAGCATTATAAAAGATGCACGTCACATAGGAAAGGCTTCAATGACACAAACTGAACTATATTATGCCCATGGAACCCTTTTCATGGTCATCTACCAATCTCTTCCCCTCAAATGACCTCACAGTCCTTTCCTATTAGGAAACTCATATGGACCTGTGTTGTCTAGTGTAATTCACGTGCATGCCCATCTTCTGTGTTACTGAGCATTTCTCAAGCTCCTATAATGGCAAACACTGTGTTAAATGCTGAGGATGTGGTAGCAAAAGTATAGAGAAGGTATCCCTGCTTACCTTTCAGCTGGAGGAGGCAAATTCTAAACAAGTAAATGTATAAATGATGTCATTTCAGATAGCAGTAAGAGCAACGAAGGAAATAAGAGGTGACACGATAGTCTCCCTTTGGGTTTGTGTGTTAGGAGCTATATTACAGAGATACCACATAAATGCTTTCATTTCTCTTTCAAAGGTGCCCTAGCTGCCTGTGTCTGAGGTCACAGGTATCCTGTATAAAGTTGCCACAGCTATATATTATATAGTTTGGGGAACTTGTTTGGGAGCTGCTTCCTCTTTTTCATTCAAATTCATTTACTCTTATGAAATTTAAACCTATTTTCTCCTTCGTATATATGATCACTCCATAGTGGTCTTGCATCCTACATAGATGAAGGACACAATCTGCCTGCTATTGATTTCAACTTCATCCCAAAACACTGTCATCAGCTTTGATCCTTCCTTATGATCCCATGTACTATAGCCTAAGAGCAAAGCACAGAGCCAGGGCATCTGTTCTTATGCCCCACTCTCTGGTTTCCATTCCTCTTTGCCAGGAAGGGAAGAAGCAATGAAGAACTCCCTAAAGGTAAATTCTAATTATCTCCCCAAAGGAAAAAAACTGTATCAGAGATGCGCTCACAACAGTGCCATCTGTCATTGCTGATTTTCATTTTAGAGATTGAGAACTGGTCCAGCAACACTTGTTCTCATCGTAAAGTAGAATAAAAGTTTTCCTTGGATCAGTTGTTCCACATACGCCATTATCATAAGCTAAATAGATTTAGGTTTCTAATACTTTAATTTTATGAGTTCTTTTCAGAACCTTTCTTCAATCTCAGAGCCAAGAATGAATGCTGAGGGCAAATGAAGTTTACCCCTGCCTTGCTATGCTAGCCCTACCTGTCTGTCTGTCACTCAGTTCTGGTGCATGCTTTATCCTCCATTTTGCAAAACACCACTGTCTATTCCTGAAAGATCAATATAATGGTGGACTTAGATTATCTAAATGAATTAATGGAATTGACTCACCATGTCCTGCGTGGTCTGTTTATAGGAGAGTCACAGATACTAGGACATTTTGGTTCTCTGGCCTAAAGTCATTGAAAATGGGCCTCGTCTTAGTGTGGCCAACCCAGAGTACACTGGGTGAATATTTGTTTGGATTATATTTTGTAGCTGCAGCTAGAGGCGAACACAGCAACTTTACCTGACATCAAGGAAAGCAATTACTCTTTCATCTTGTATTTTGGAAACATCTTATATAATTCTACTTGTTCCCAAGACACTGTCTTCATGAATTAATGGTTCCCTTCTCAGTTAAGTATTCAGAACTCATTTGCCTAAACTAAGTGGCAAAGAAAATAATTTAAAAGTTGGGGTGGTTGCTTGATTGTGTTGAAAGCATTTGATTAAATAGATTTGAGAGCCACAGACAAATTAACAAAGACTGGCACACTTCACCCATTTTTCTTTCTTCTTTTTCAGACATAAAAATTGCTCAGACTTCAAGTCTGTGTGAAAGTATTAAGTGTTTCTGAAATCAACATGTCTTATCAATCTATTGTGCTCTTAGGGGAAAAAAAGCTAACTTGTGACATTATTGCCTTATGCTCTAGAAACCTGATAACACCCTATTGTACGTCAGGAGTGTAAGCAAATTTCACTGCAAAGAGGTTCTTGTGACAAGATCCGTAAAGAACATTATGTTATTAACTTAGATGTCTGCACTTACAATATAGCTTTTCCAAGACAATTTTTATTGGGCTACAGGTGGTTATTTAAGACAATCAATTTACATAGAACAATTTATTCTTTTTTCATGCTGTTAAAGCAAATTGGTATGTAATTAGATTTATATACTGAATAATCTCATTTGCATATCCAATTAATTCTTCCTGTTTTAATTTGCTAGGGTTGAATTCACATTAGTAGTAAAAATAACACTTAAATTATCAAGGCCTCAAGTTTTCCTTTGCTGTAATTTGTCCAAGATGTTCCATTTAAAAATTGGTCCCCAGCATTCTTTTCAAAACCCATTGGGAATATGTGAAACACTTTACTTAAAAATGTCCTTAACCAAAACCCACAAAGTTGAGTTTTACCCTTTGTTCATGATGAATGGCATAATGGATGCTAAAAAACCACTTCTTGCATCATTACACAATGTTATTCAAAACCAAGGTAAGCCAGGTTCCAGGTTTTTAACCTCTGACCTCTTTTCCCATTTCAGAATATGTTCAGACAGACATACATATGTACAGAAATGACATTTCTTCCCAAATGACCTATATGTCTATCACTTTATCTGTTATTTATTACAATAGAAGTATGCATGCAATAGAGACATGTATGACAATGAGATTCAAATGCCTGAGGGCTTAATATTTGCTCCTCATGAGGACTCTGATACAGGACAACTATTGTATGTATTTGAGAGTCAGTGCATTTTTCTGTAAGGACAAAGGAGAGTAATCTGTGCCATCGAGAATTATTGTGATTTCATCTGACTTAACGTGTGAAGGCATAGTTGACCCTCTATATCCTTGGGTTCCCCATCTGGAGATTCAAGCACTTATGGATCAAAATATTTAAAAAAATTTTTTTCTCTGTACTGAACATGTACAGACTTTTTTCCTTATGATCATTCCCTAAGCAATACAGAGTAACAACTATTTACATAGCATTTATATTATATAAGATATTGTAAGAAAACTAGAAATGATTTAAAATAAACTTGGAGATTATACATAGAGTGTATAAAATGCTACCCAATTTTATATAAAGAACTTGAGCATCCTTAAATTTTGTATCTTAGGTTTGAAGGTCCTTGAACCAATTCCCCGTATCGAAATAAATATTCAATTCTTAGACTCAACAGTCTTGTATTAAGCTCAGTGAATATTTATTAATGAATATTTCTTTTTACTACTAGACCTTAGATTCAGATATTGGCTAAATAGATTGTACAAGATACTTAGGCTCTCTATGCCTCAGTTCCTTAATCTGTAAACTAGAAATAATAAAGTATACCAGAGAATTGTGGTTAGAATTGGAAGGGTTGGTACATGTTAAGTCCTTGGAATAATTCATAGTATGTAGTAAGCTCTCAATAATGTTAACCATGGCTATCATTTCTATCATCTTAAAAGAACCACATGTGTAGATTATTCAGTTTATCATCTCTTACCAAGTGTTTTAGTTTGCTACAGCTGTCATAGTTCTGGGATTTAGCTCAGCTAATAGAGCACTTCTTTGCAGTCTCTGAGGTCCCAGGTTCAAATCCCAGCACCACAAAAATGGGAGAAAGATGTAGCAATCCACTCCTGAGACAATCCTGAAACAATCAGCCATTGAAAACCCTATGAGGGTCGCTATGAGTTGGACAGGACTTGACAGTACCTAACAACAACAGTTGTCATAACAAAGTACTACAGACTGAGTGGTGTAAAAAAACAGAAATTTGTTTTCTTACAGTTTTGGAGGTCTCAGATCCCAAGATCAACGTGTTAGTCATTTGAGTTTCTCCTGAGACCTCTCAATGGCTTGCATATGCCCACCTGCTCACATGGCCTTTCCTGAGTATGTCTGAATTTCCTGTTCTTATAAGGTCACCACTCAGATTGGATGAGGGTCTTCCCTAAGGGCCTCATTTTGTCTTAATCACCTCTTTACAGGCTTTGGCTCCAAATATAGTCACATTCTGAAGGTATGGGGTTAAGGTTTTAGCATGTGAACTTGAGGGGAACATGATTCAGCCCATAATACTAGATTAAACTTTCTTTATATATGACAGATATCCTGAAGCTCTGAGGTCAGAACTGACACCTGAACATAAGCATACATGTTTTCTTACAGCATTCACAAAGCAGATGTCAACTCTGCCTTATTACAAAACCTTTGCCCATTTCCTGTGACTACAGCCATTCTTTCAAGGCTGCTTGTTGCCATTAGGTCCAACTCATAATGACCCTATGTACAACAAACAAAACACTACCTGACAGTGTGTCATGTCTGGCACTACTGGCAATACTTCTCTGCTATTCATAGGTTTTTTGATGGCTGATTGTTTCGGGAGTGGGCTACCTCATCCTTGTCCCAAGCCTACAGCACCCAGTATTCGTAGGAGGTCTCCCATCCAAGGACTAACCAGGCCCAAACCTGCTTAGTTTCTGAGATCTGACGAGATTGGGCACCAGAGTGGTATGACAATAAGCCTTCCAAGGCTATATTTTGATTCTCTGCCCTCAAATTTTTAATCTGTGTGTGAGGCTCATGTAGTAGAAGTGTGGTAACTTTATGGCCCAGAGATCTGAGTTCTCACCCTTGGTTTTCTACTTATATAAATATATACATATGAATTGTGTAAACTCAGACAAGTCATTTCACTTCTGTGAGGCTTCCTTTTACTTATCTGTAAAAACACAACATGCATTCTTGCACACAGAAGTAAACTAAGACAGGGTAGGGAAAATAATTTAGCAAATTCTAAATTGTTATGTAGATACCAGCTGTCCCTACTTACTGAAATGTGATCTTGATTCCGTTCTCTATTTTATGATTGTTGTAAGTAAATAGTTATTAATATTAAATGGCTTCAGGAGTCATGCTAGGAAAGACATTAAGTTTGTTGCTAAAATAGTTTACAATTTGATGCTGGTTTCTTTCTATAATTTTAAGGGAATTGTAATTTACAGTTGACACAAGCAAGTTTCTGTGTCTTGCTTCATAGCCTCTTGGACATCACTGCATGTATAAAAACTACAAAGCAAATGCTATGGAGATATTTTCTTTTCTTTCTTTCTTTTTTTTTTTTTTTTGCCAAATGTCACTTTCCCTTGGGAACCATCATTTAAACATTATGTTAATGTCACTTGCTTTATTTGGAATGCTTGTATCCTGTGTGTAACTTTCAAATAGCCTACAGATATTTGAAAAGCTTTACAGGCTTTTTCATCTTTTTAATGTGGGAAATGAGCAGCCTGATATAGATAAAATTGTAAAGCCACGGAATTATCTAGGCTGGAAAATATTAACATCTAGTTCATTTATCATCCTGTTAGGAAGGGTCATAGACCTTCTAGTTTGGAAAGCTAGGGTATTAGCATCTTTTCTTAACATATATTGATGATCCAAATTTGCAAGTCAGAAAACCTGTTGTAGTCTTTTCCTTTGCTATGTCTTCCAAGATATGGATGGTTTACCAGGATAAACACTCAGTAGTGAGCACTGTAGTCTACATAACCCTCTTCTTTCACCCTCTTCTTTCCATGTCATCTCTTCTTCCAGTCTCCTGTCTTGGAGTAAGGGTACCAACAAGCTGAAAGAAATCTTCCCTTAGGATCCTCTCTGATTCCTTTGTGTTTCCTATGATCCCTTTGTGTCTTCTATCTGTGGGTCTCTTAAATAATTTTATATCCTCCTCCCCTCTAAATACAACTTCTTCAACAGGGCCACTTATGTAGGTGGTTAGGCACTCAGTGCTATCAAATTCATATGGAACCTATAAGACAAGCACTCTTTTTACCTTTCAAAGAGTGGCCTTCTCTTAGCATATATCCTAGATGTTATGCTGAAAATAAGTCTGTCTCTTCCTATGAGTGAGTAGCATTATCCAACAACCAAGAAAGTCAAGAGCAAAACAAAGAGAAAAATTTCATCTTGTTGTATATTAAAACAAATAAGTACTTTTACTAGTTAACTGGGGTTTTAGCTCAGTTGGTAGAGTGCTGCGCTGCAGTCTCTGAGACCCCAAGTTCAATTCCTAGCACCGCAAAAATGGGAGAAGGGCCTGGCAATCCACTCCCAAGGCAATCCCAAAACAATCAGCCATTGAAAACCCTATGAGGGTCACTATGAGTCGGATACCGACTCGACAGCACCTAACAACAACAACAACAACTAGTTAACTGAGAATGTAGTCTAATAAAACTGCTCTTTGTATCTACTAATCTAAACAGATGCCTGTCATCCAAAATGCATTAAATATGGGACAGGCAATGAACAGAGACTACTCTGCAGTTACAGAAAGATATGGCACCCAACCTGAAGCCAACACAGCCAGGGTGTATGAGGCAGAGGTATGTGAGAGAGAGAGAAGAGAGTCAAGTCTTCATGGAAAGTGTGCTACTCTGTCTAGACAAAGAAATTAACAGAAAATTTAACAGGATTCCAAAGAATGGAGGGACTCATCCAAATGCACAAAGCAAGGGTACAAAGTAGTACAGGTCTCAGTGGATTCTGTGCCTCAGAATGGTAAATAATTATTTATAGTACAAACTGTATACTCATATGTGAGTGTATGCTCCCTCTACGTATGCTTCTAAAACTATGCACTTCTCAACGTACTTGGACTCTTGTTTAAAATGTTTGTGAAATTTTCTTTATGATTTGCGGTTTATCCCATTGAATATTTTAAGTGATGGTAAACCCTTTCCCCTTGGAGTTGAAATTCACTTTTTGGCAAGAGATAAGCTTTCTATTTTTAGAAAGTTGTTCAGAGCCAAGTCACAGTAAATGTTGGTGCTCCTGCTGGGTAAAACCAGGGTTTTTGTTGAAAATGAATTGTGACTATAAATTAATGAAGCTAATTTTCTTATGCAGCTCATAAGTCAGCTTTTGGTAGTATATTAAAGAGGAGTTTTAAAACTTCCATGAGATAATATATTTGAAAGCTTTTTAAAAAACTACAAATCACTCTACAAAAGTAAAGACTTCAAATTTTTATTAATTATTGATCCATATTTCAACACAGTGCTTTAAGACCCCATAAATAAGCTTTAAATTATCTTTTTCACTACTAAATTAATTTTTTGATAATTATTTGTTTGGTGCTATCTGCCGATTAATTTGTAATTGAGCTCTTTTCCATATTCAGATTGTAGGTTCATAGGAAAATATCTTAAGAGAATTGTCAAATGAGGGAAAAGAGAAATGAGTACCTTCTCTACTCTTATAAGAATCCTAACTGATGTATCAAAAAATATAGATTGCATTTCCTGACCTGATGTCCCCTAAACCTCACTTCTTCCTCTCGTACAGAGGTAGTGATTTTTAGCCTGAGTTATTTTTTCTCCTATTCTGTCTCCAAAACCTTCACTTTCAGCCTTTGTTAGTGTACTACTTTCTCCTCCTCCTACTTCGGTGTTTTAAGATTTGAACAATAAGAAGACAATTTTCTTTCCTTTTTATTTCTTACATTTCCCTTCAGTGACTAGCTAAAAATGATGCACAGAATGGACATAAAGTGAAGGAATTTCTGTTTTGCAGTTTTGTCTGTCATAAGGACCAAGTGACCAGATCCTATGTACCAACCCCAGGATGTATTTTTGATTTATGTAGTTTTGAGTTCTAAGTGGTTCCAAACAGCCAGCTAACAGAAAACAACAAGTTCCTGAATATAGTCATCTGTATGGGGGTGAAAGATTTTGGTGATTGGTTTATTGTTGTTAATTTTGGTGGGGTTTTTTCTTTTTTCTTTTCTTTTTTTGGTCCCTTGGTAAATAAAACTAATCTGATGACAGGACTCATGTTTTGTAATTTACCCAATGCCTTTCTTTGCTTCTGGAAAGAAACTGGTATGTTTCTCTACAGGGCTAAGCTTTATCTTCTTTCTGTGCTCCAAAGCTGAGCTATTGGAATTCAAGTGAGACCTAGGATTGTTGTTAGATGCCCTCGAATCCAGTCTGACTCATAGTGACCCTATGTACAACAGAAAGAAACACTCCCCAACACTGTGCCATACTTGGCATATGTCAGTGCTTCTCTGCTATTCGTAGGGTTTTCAATGGCAGATGTATCGGGACTGGGGTGCCAGGTACTTCTCCTGTTATTGCAGTGCTGGTGATTGAACCCAGGGCCTCAGAGAGCACAGAGCAGCACTCTATCAACTGAGCTAAACCACCTTGGCTGTGTCCAAGTGTTTCTTGCCCTGGCTAAACTGTTTTTTGGTTCTTGAAAGTACTGTCTCAGAAAAACCCCTCAAAATCAGAAGCATTTTAATCTATACAGATTGCAGGGTACTAGAATAGAATGTTATCATTTTAATTATTTATTAATTATTTAATTATTTAATTAATTAGGACTGGGTATTAGACTCAAGCTGACAAGGAATTTGACCCACTGATATTTTATATGCTGCCAAACATTCCAGAATGCCTAGAAACTTTGTGAATCAAGGTCATATCTCACTCTGAAATCAAATACCTTTTAAAGAAACTTATTGCCTAACAATTGTTTTTTAGGAAATTCTTAGCATACCCAAGGTGGAAAGTCATGCACAATTTCTCTCTGAAAAGTCACACTCTATAAATGATATAAATGCTCATATTTCAAAGAATTTAGGAAATCTTTTTGTTTTATTCATTCTCCCCCCAGTGTGAGACAGAATCTTAATGAGAAGCTTATATTTCCTTTTGAATCATTAACTCTGAAGAGAGTTCAAGGATGTTATACTTGGAATGTTCACAGCTGTAACTGCAAAGAGAAGTGTCTGCTCAAGAATTTGTCTGCACTATTGCATCACTCAATGTGTGTGCCAGTCGTTCTATTTTTGCCATTTTTAATGACAAGCTGTCTTCTTGGTTTTCTATGCCCCTCATCTTTCTCAGAATGAGATTGGTAATGACATTTTCTCTGCAGTTCTCATACAAGTTGAGTTAAAAGTCTGGATTTTGGTTTAATGCTCTGCAACGTCATCTTGCATTTAACTAATAGACTTGTCTCTTTCTGTTTCCTGTTCCTCCTGTTCTAGCAAGCAGAGCAGTTCCCAAGGATTGGCCATACAAAATCAAGACTGTTCAAAGATTAAGTCCTTGCTTCTTCAGAAATATAACACTATTTTGAGATACTAGACTTCTCTACAATACAGAAAAAGGAGTCTAAACAACTTCAACAAAGAGCCAGGCACTGTGGTACACACTTGCAATCCCAGTGACTTGGGAGATTGAGGCAGGAGGATTGCAAGTTCCAGGCCAGAGGCAGCCTGTGCCACTTAATGACATCCTCAAAATAAAAAATGGGGCTAGCTGTAGATCTCAGTGGTTGAGCACTTGCCTAGCATGCACAGAGCCCTGGGTTCAACCATCAAGTACTGAGGGAAAGAAAAAGAAAAACATAAATAAGGAATTATCTTCTCCCAAAGCTATTGGAAATGATAGAATATGAATATTTCAACATCTAGTAGCCTAATACCTCTTTGCCAGAAAATGCTTGTGAAAAACATATGCAAATCACTGCAGTATTTCCAGAGTTCTTTTGACTCTGGGTTGCAGGGTATCCCTTTGTACCCTGTTAACTTTCAAACATCTGATGGCCCAGCACTGCAAGAGGAAGCTGACTTATTTCCAACAGCCCCAGAACTTGAACCAATGGTGAAAGCAGAAGGCACATTCTACCTCAGATTTCAAATTTCCTTTCTGGTAATTAGAGATATCTCAAAAATAGAATGCACTTCCTGGAATGGATAAAGCAGGATAGTTTCATTGTCATGGCGACATTAGAATTACAATCATATTTGACAAAAATGTTGAAGAGTGGGACCATGCATTCTATGTAATTTTAGAGGCAATTACATTAGATTTAAGTGGTAAAAAAGGTCAGATGTAGTTTAATTTCACTGCCTGATAGTAGACATGGATATAGGTAATGTCTTACAAAAAAAAAAAAAAAAAAAAAAAAAACGCAAAGTCCAGGAAACTCAGGGAAAATTTAAGTGGATTAAAAAGCAATCTAAGGATTATATCTACTTTTCCCCATGTGAAAAGAAGCTTTGTCTAATTCCAGAGTAAACTTTCCTGAAGAACCCCTGGATTCCCCTGTGTGGTTCTGCCTGTAGACCTTGTTTCACCTGTTGTAATCAAATATTTGTTTTTGTGACTGTTTAATGCATTTTCTCCCAATGTAAGTAAATTATGAAGACAGCAACTCTATTTTTTCTCCATTTGAACCCCAAATTCTAGGACAGTGCCTGGAACATCCGATGGACTAACTTAACTTTATTGAATGAATTAATGAATAGCTGCATTTTGACAAGACTTTGAGACATCAAGTCTCAGAATGGAGGTCTTAGCTAATTAATGTTTTAAGTTTATATGCAGTACCAGCAATTAGAACTCACTGGTGATATATAAACTCAAGTTTGGATATCCATTCAAGTAGTCAACTTATACTTTTTCAGCTATGATCATTTTCCTGGGGTCAAAAGGTTGTCAATTTCATCTAAATGGTGTCCCACAGATTTCAGAAGAAAAGTTCCTTAGGAGTTCTGATCAGATACTTCCAAACTCAGATGAATAAACTCTTTGAAAAACCTATACACCCTGCAAAATAATTTAAGATTACAGTAGTGGCTTGATGTGATCTGGAACATTTCATCCACCCCTACTTCACAATAAAAATAAATTATGTAATGGGACAGCCAACTGTTATAGCTTAGAAGACATTAAAGGTTGAAAATAAATATATAGGTTAATGCCATGAAGTACTTGACCAGACAAACATACTTTCCAATTCTAGGGACAAAATATATCTGTAAGCCTTCTTGCATGTCAGAAAACTTAAGTGAAAATGACCTCCACCTTTGAAGCACTTATTGAAAACCTATTTTAAGTTGAATACACAAGTCAAAGTAATATAGTTTGTTTGATAAGAAACATTAGAGAAATCTATAAATGAGGCTTTTTATTATAGGTTTATTACATCAATCCCTCCAGTGGGTAGTGGAACTGGTAAACATACTCTTATGTAAGAGTCTCCTTGTGGACCTTTTATTCATGCTGAAGTAAGCACAGCAAACTTATTTGCTGTCAGGGTACACTGAATTTAAGATTAGTATTTATTTTGGTTCTAAAGAGGTTTTGCTTTTGTGAATTGAAAGTTGGATCAGCTGCATGAAAACAAGATGAGGCTACAGAGAGTACAGGAAGTAAATTAGTTTTTTCTAAATATGCACTCTGTAAACCTACATATTTAGTTAGCATTGGGCGCATATGTGCAGTTTCTCAGATGAGTGAGTCATGCATTGGATGTGTGTATTTATGGTGCTGTGGTTTGGTTAAGAAAGATGTTCAAATGACATGCCGCAGCAGCTAGTTTCTAATGCAAAGACTTGGACAGCAAGAAAATAAGAAAGATAATTTTAGAAAGAAAATTTCCTAACCTCTTTTTGACTAGTGACCTTATTAATGTTAGAGGGACACATGAATTAAAACCTTCACAGATCATTCAGCCACACAGTACATTCCATAAAATGGACAGATAGCATTCACACATCATGCCAGCTTGTTCTGACCCTGGAGTGTGTGAGGTATAACTGAAGCCATAGGAATGACTTGCCCATAGAAGGGATCCCAAAAGTAGTAATAGTAAATAGTTATGATATATTAACGATACACTAGACACTTACTAAGTGAAGTTAAGCTAGGAGGAGATGATTTATTGATGTTCACAAAAGTTCAAAGTCAATTCCATTCATCTGTGTTGTATTATTATTAATGATCTCAGTTCATATTAGTAAGGATCATCTTTCCCATTTCCTTAAATTCTAAAGCCATGAACCCTTGGTACCATTCTTTATTTCTTATAGATATTTGCAGTAGAATATTTTGTTTAATCGTAACCCATAATGTGAGAAGTGGGTGGTATTATTCATATTTTTTCTCGGTACTGGGAGGATTCACCCAAGGTCTCACCCATGCTTTTGCAAGCACTCTACCACTGAGCTGTACCCTCGGCCATTTTTAACTTTTTTTTTTTTTGAGACAGGGTCTCCCTAAATTGTATAGGTTGCCTCTAGCGATCCTCCTGACTCTGCCTGCCATGTTACTGGGATTACAGGATTGCACTACCACACTCAGCCTATTATCCTGTTTAGTCTGAAGGAACTGAGACTTCTACAGGTGGAATGACTTGCCCAGAGTTGCTTCATTTGTTCTTAATCACTGGAGCATGTTCACTGGAGCATGGAGTTCTAGGATTTCAATACAAGAAAGGAGTAATTTTAAGTCTTAAATCCATAGGAATAATTAACTGCTTGAAAAAAAGATTTCATTATGCAGAGACAAACACAGAGCTAATATTTCAGGTCTCATTAACTGTATTTTGTTTCAAAATATAATGATATCAGAGAGAACATCTCTGTTAAAAGTTATCACATACTTTGTGTCATTTGCAGCAGAGACGGTACTCTTTATGTTGTTGTTAGGTGCCGTCGAGTCGGTATCCGACTCATAGCAACCCTCATAGGGTTTTCAATGGCTGTTTTGGGATTGCCTTGGCTGTGGATTACCAGGCCCTTCTCCCATTTTGTGGTGCTGGGAATCGAACTCGGGACCTCAGAGACTGCATGCAGCACAGCACTCTACCAACTGAGCTAATTCCCAGCCGGTACTCTTTATAGAATTTACAATTATATACGAACCTTCTTAGAAATAGGAGCAGAGAGCCAGCATAGTGGTGCATGGCTATAATCCTAGTGACTTGGGAGACAGAGGCAGGAAGATCTCAAGTTCCAGACCAAAGATAGTCTGTCCGAAAAAGTAAAAAAAAATGGGCTGAGTGTGCAGCTCAGTGGCACAGCACTTACAAAGCATGCAACCTTGAGGCCCTGGGTTCAACCCCCAGTACCGCAGAAAGAAAGAAAGAGAGAGAGAGAGAGAGAGAGAGAGAGAGAGAGAGAGAGAGGGAGGAAGAAGGGAGGGAGGGAAGGAAAGTAGGTAGGAAGGGAGGGAGGGAGGGAGGAAAGAAAGGGAGAGAGAAAGAAAGAAATGAAGTAGGAGCAGAGGGCAAATCTGTAGGATCTTACAAGTAACCACCCAAATCTTCAGTGTAGTTGCTGTTCTTGATTCCCATAATGATTAATTTTTTGTAACATCTTTTACATTAATGCTCAAGTTGTTCCTTAATCATGATAATTTACTTTTTCATTTATTTGACTTGGCCTCCTAATATAAGCTGGTCAGCCTGAGACCAGAAGCACATGTTTTTTTTCTTTTTTACTCCACTGCAATTTCTCATAATATCTGTTACAGATTTGATATGTGCAAGTATTTGGTTGTTTCCCTTGGATAGAGTTACGTATGAATTCATCTTCAATGTTCATTATCTTTTTGAGGGACATTGTTATTAAATGTAAGAACATGTGAGTTTATCAAAATATTACTGTTTTTTGGATGCACAGAGCTGGGAACTTGGTCTAGTATTTTCTGAACAGCTTCCTTTTCTCAGCTTGTATGGGAAATTCTATTTCTGTTTGTCATTTATTGGCTTTTAAAATAGCATGACAATTTGATGCAAAATCACTGGGCTTTGGCAAATCTCTGTTTCCTTATGTCCAGAGACATTTACATTTCTTCCCAGGCTGCTCTGGCTGTGAACAGTCTATCGGAGGAGCAACCTCAGTTCATTTGAAAACATCCAACATCTTGAAAACTGTAAAGCCAGAGCACTTGCAGATTTTCCAAGGTCTAGAAGATGGCTTATAAATGATAACAAAACTGCAGTTGTGCACTCAAAACATTTTTTAGAAAGAAATAGAGTTATAAGTCTACAAGGACTTATTTAAGAATGATGTACTAATATTGGGGGTGGTGAATTCAGTCACACTGTGACATCAAACAAGTATTTCATGTGCGCAGAGATAGAGCTACAAACTATTCAAAATAAACAGCATGTATTCACCTTAGATAGATGGGACATTTTACTCTGGGTAAATTTGCTCTGCTTTTAAGAATCTAGGGCAGTATTGTCTGTTAAACAAGACCTACTTCAGGTCTGTTTTAACCCTGCCATTAATTGCCATATATCCAGGCAATTAAAACTATAGTGTCTAGCAAATTAAGGCAAATTTAGAACCCCAACATCATCTAAAGTTCCATAATCACATTGAAATGACATTGGATTACCTTATTCTGGGGATTATTCTTGCCTCTTTGTCTCTCAGTGGTGATAAATTTTTATTGCTATGTCTTTGCATCTTCAAAGGGATAAAACACAGGAATGTAACTTGTCAAACAGCAGAATGACAGACTAAAGTGAAACAAGAGTATAGCTTACCATGTCAGAGCAGAGCTAGAAATCAGAGACAATTGAATCCCACCCTATGTTTTTGACAAACAAAGGGATCCAAGCCCAGGGTGGCAAGGTGACTTACTTAAAGCTATCATAATCAACTTCTCCTCCAGTGTTCGTTCTTTTAGTAATAACAGTAGATAACATTTATTGAACTAAGCAGTTTCAAGCTGTTCACATGTTTTGATTTTATAATTGAGGAAATTGAGGTATGGATGGGTTAAATAAGTTTCTACTCGCTAATACTGAATACCAAAACTATTTTACTTCAACTGAGCCAAATGCTGCAGTCTCTCCAACTCCTTCTTAGTCTAAGATAACAAAGGAAATACACCGAGCATGATTTAGCTTATCCTTAAGTCTCCAGTTCTCCCTCTGAATGTGTACTTATGGCAAAGAAATATCCCAAAGCTAAGCAACCCTAAGGAGGGGGCCTCTGGTGTAAATGTTCCAGGAATTCATCAGACCCTGAATATTTAAGTTGACTCTGTGATTTATGTATCCAGGGCTGAAATAAAACATTTCATGGTTTCTGTGCAAGATTTTGCAATATTTATAATAGTCAATGTCAGCTTTTTTTCAAAATAAGCTCAGTGGATCATTTGCTTTTAGGATTCTCTATGGGATGTAGGGAAGAGGGAGCCTGTGATCAAATAATTTTAGGGTAAAAGTTATATTGATCGTGCTCATTATTATATGGAATTTTTGTGCATAAATATAATAAACATGATATTTGTTTAACCAAGCTTTTATCAAATTTAGATCAACACAGAATCTCCCCCACCACATTTTGTTTAAAAATTCTTGTTAATATTTCTGCATAACAGATACACAGAAAGATGTGTAAGAGGATCATTAATTCATTTATCAAGTGTGTGTGTGTATATATATACATGTATGTGTATACATACATGTATATATATACACTAATTATTATGGCTGATGTGGTTATAGAGATCAAAAATTCAGTCCCTAACTTCATGGAGCTCACGAGGTCGTAAAGAAAATAAGCTTGGAAATCTGTTCCAATACAACATGGTAAGTAGTGTGAAGAATAAAAGGAGGAGGAAACATAGAACTAGTGTTTGGGGGTTTTTAGGGGTTTTTTGCAGCATTAGGGTGTTGAACCCAGGGCCTCACACTTGCATGTTTTGCAAGTGCTGTACCACTGAGCTGCAACCCCACTACCCAGCTCATTTTTTTTAACTTTTTATTTTGAAACAAAGTCTGACTGAGTTATGCAGGCTGCCTCTGGTCTCCAGCTTGCAGTCCTCCTGCCCACACCACACAAGTTGCTGAGATTACAGGCATGAGCCTTTGTGCCCAGCTTTAGAGCTAGAAATTAAAATTTCCTCATCACGTAGTTGTTGAAGTATAGCACGGGCTTGTGTTTTGGATTACTGCTAACTCTGAGCCTTAATACAATAAACTTTAGTTCTCACTCATGTAGGCATCAGTGGAGGAGAGTGGCAGGACCAAGTGTGGCCCATGCAGTCTACAGGAATACAGGCTATTTTTCACTGTGTAATTTTCAAGAGGTTTGTGGACATTGGTAGCCAGCCACAAAATGGAAAAAGAGAAAAGAAAGAGGGATGTTGTGCCGGATACCTTTATGATCTATGCCTGAAAGGATGCTTCACATTCACTCATGCTCCAAGGGCTGCAGTCCATTCATGTGGCTACATCTGATTTCAAGAGAGGTTGGGAAATGTGGTCTATCTCTAGGTCTAGCAAGGAAGGAGAAAGAGTTGGATAAGCAGCTAATTAGTCTGTGCCTCAATGGACAATATGACTTTAGATAACAGAAGAATAAAAGACATTCCACATGGAGGGAATAAACTATCCAGTGACATTCAGAGGCAGCAGTTATGGCACTGTTGATAGTCTACAGAAAGCCTGACATGGCTGGAGTAAGAGATGTCTTGTGTAGGAATGATAGGCGTTAGGTTCAAGAAATGAAGAAGTGAGTTCATGGGGAATTTATATTACACGTAAGAACTTGTTTGGTGTTTGTTTGTTTGTTTTGTTTTGTTTTGTTTTGTTTGCCTGTACTTAAAGGTTTGAACCCAGGACCTCCACATATTTTGTAGGTGTTTCACTGGGCTTCACCTCCAGTCCATTTTGTTTTTTTTTTTTTTTGGAGACAAAGACTTATAAAGTTATGTAGGTGAATCTAGCCTCCAACCTGTGATCCTGTGTCTCAGCCACCTGAATCACTGGGATTAGAGACGTGCACCACTGTGCCCAGCAGGTTTTAGTTTTTCAGTGATGGAGAATTATTAAAGAATCTCAAATGTGCTGAACTAGAATCTAAAAAAGGAGTTAGGCTAGAAATGTAGAACAGATATAAATAATGAACTCAGGAGTAATTGATGACATGGGATAGGGGATAGAATCAAGAAATATCAGTGGGTAAGACATTCATGGTTTGGGGTCCCAATGGAAGGGAAAGTTGAGGAAGAAAGATGAGTCAAGAATATTTCCTGGACATGTCTGAGTAGTTAAATATCAGTCTGATTTGTTAAGAACAAGAAAAGATCTGGAAGGGAAGATAGTAAGTAGGAGGAACGCAGATTGGTTCTGAAGTGTAAGAAGATCTCTAGAGCTTGAGATTTGAGACTTATCAGCATATAGGTTTTGTTGAAGCTCATAGAATAAATGAATCTCAAAGAAAAAGAAAGGAATGTAGAAGGCTTATCACATACTCACAAGCCAGAATTTAAACAGCTGGGAGGAGAATTTTTTTCATGAAAAGCCTAAGTTGGTCACAAGGGAAAAAATAATTTTAGAAAGCAGTGTAGTAAACAGCCTAAATATCCATCAACTGATGAATGGATCAACTGTATTCACAGCACAATATATTTATAAAATAACATTAATCAGCAACAAAAAGGAATGAAATATGATTCATACCATTATGGATGAACCTTGAACACATTATGCTAAGTAAAAGAATTCTATCACAAAATAATATATATGATTCCATTTGTAAGAAATGTCCAGAACAGACAAATCTATTGAAATAGAAGGTAAATTAATTGTTCCATAGAATGAGGAGGAGAGGGGAGTAGTGTAAGGAAAAGGGAATGAATGCTAAAGGGCACAAGCTTTCTTGGAAAAGTGATGCAGATGTTCTAAAATTCACTGTGGCAATAGTTGCATTTTTGTGGATATACCAAAGACCATTGAAATTCCACTTTAAATAGGTAAATCACATTGTATGTGAATTAGGACTTGATAAAGATGTCCTTGGGCTGGGATTTAACTCAGTTGGTAGAGCACCACTCTTTCTCTGAGTCCCACGTTCATTCCCAGCACTGCAAAAATTGGAGAAAGATGTGGCAATCCACTGCCAAGGCAATCCTGAAACAATCAGCCATTGAAAACCCTATGAGGGTCTCTGTGAGTCAGACACGACAGGACAGCACCTAACAACAACAACAAAGGTGTTCTTTGAGCTCTTTTTTTTTTAAGAGTGAGACCAGCAAAGTCTTGGATAAAAGAAATACCATATGTTATGTAAGAACCTACTGAAGGTAAAATTTTATGGTTTCTAAACCAATCATGTGCTTTTGTGGTCTATATTATAAATTTTTGTCTAGAAAACACTTCCACTTGGTAATTGGTCACATTTTTAAGGCTTTGAGATCACCACCTACGTCTTTTCCTTCTTAAATAAGTCAAGGTTTTATGTAAATTAGCAATGAGTTTTAGGGTAACAAAAGAGTTGTTGTTGTTATTAGGTGCCGTGGACCCTCATAGGGTTTTCAATGGCTGACTGTTTTCAGGATTGCCTTGGGAGTGGATTGCCAGGTCCTTCTCCCATAAAAAAAGAGTTAGGAAACTTTTATTTATAATAAGTTATATTTAATATCAAATTTTATATCAAAATTATATTGCAGTTAGCTGTGAATCTGTCGGCTCCCATTATCCACTGCTGTGCAGTGGCTATTTTGATACTCAGCCATGCAAGGGACCCAAAGTAAACCCAGACAAAAGTTATTAGAGAGAAACATTTGTCATTTTCCATTTAAATTCTCACCCGAGATATTCTCCAGGTTTTCTTGGAAGCACAGAAATATCACAGTTATACATTATTTAGTAACCAGCTTGCTTTGGAAAGGTCGGGTTCATCTTATTCAAAATGTGATGCTTAGTATGCAATAGCACAAACAGATTTGTTGTTTTAAAGAAATAGAGTGTGATGAGTGAAACTAACTTTCTTAGAAGAAAAATGCCTCCTTTCCTCAGCATTTGATTTGTAAGGAGGTTTGGCTTCATTAATATTTAACCATCTTTTTAATCTGTATGTCAGTTTTTATTGCAGCATGCTTCCGAAAAGATTTCCTCTTCAAATACCAGTAACACCCATTCTTCACTCTAACATCAAAACAAGGCCTTTCTCAAGGGGACAGCTAGTTGTATTTCATCTCTAGAGATATAATTATTTTATGTTTATCCACAGTTCCTTAAGGGACTGATGATGTAGGACACCCTTCTTTACAGGTCTTGTAATTCAAAAGAAGAATCTGATCTGTTCATGTTGCGAACATTAATTCTAATGATCTTGCATCATCCTTGTGAATTGCTTGTTTGTAACCAAGCTTTGTGCAAGTTCTACTTTCTTATTAGCATGGTAGTTGTGTCTTTGAAGCTATATTAGTTGATTATTTGCAGATATTTTGATGAGCTTCAGTAATTTAGAGAACATAGTATCTTTTCTGTTGATATGTTTTAAACATTTAAATTCATTTTTAAGCTCAGCATAAACCAGAGAATAGAATTATCCAAAACCTACTTTGAACCACCAACATGATCGCATATAACAATAAAACTACAAATAGGAACTCAGAATCAATATCTCCAGAGACTGGCTTTGAGAAATCAAGGTTGGCATCTCTGCAGTGAGCTTGAGCACTTTTCATGGCAGTTGGTAATTTTCATTTCCTGATCATTTGGGAGCAACTCAATGAAAAAAATTTAAGTTGCAACTTTTGTTTCTGATAAGAGAAATCCCTATGGTGTGAGCCTGAACTTGATTAGGTGACAGCTCTTGGGCCTTTCAGGAGAGAGTACAAGGGGAGATGTGGTAGTAAGGACTTAGGCTATCCTCTCAGTCAGTCCCAATGGGGCCATTATGGTATGATTTTGCACATTTTCATCTAGTTGCATCCTTGACATAAGGGAAAAAAAATAGAGCATGGTGGACATGTATCTTTCCACGTCTTAAAAGCCTAACACTCTCCTGTGTTTACAAAAAAGTCATGAGGCACAAGTAGAATGGATTTTTGATCGGTCTTTTCATAAAAATAATTCATGGCATTGCCTTGATTCTCCAAAGACTCCACTTCATGGTAAAAAATAGTATCAACTTAGGCAGAAATACTTTGAAGTTAGAATATGTTGTTGTTGTTAGGTGAGGTCTAGTCTGGTCGAAATCATAGCGACCCTATGTACAACAGAACAAAGCACTCCCTGACATTGTGCCATGCCTGGCACTATCTTCAGTGCTTCTCTGCTATTCATAGGGTTTTCAATGGCTGATTGTTTCAAGAGTGAGCTTCTGGGTCCTTCTCCCAAGGCTACAGTACCCTGTCTTCCCAGGCAATCTTCCATCCACGTACTAACCATGCCCAAACCTGCTTAGCTTTGGAGATGAGACTCATACACCAGGGTGGTACTGCTGTAGAACAAATTAGAATATAACCTGTCATACGGCATACATGCTAACCTGCTAACACACCAAAACTAACAACAGAACAAGTTCACATGACTGTATTTCATGACTTTTCCTAAAAGAGAAATAACAATGAATCATCTTGTCATTGAGGCCAACATTACTCTTGGTCTTTAGATTTCTCAATTCATTTACATATAGAGTCTTCTTTTTGTAGAATAGCATAAGCCTGCATAGCTATTGTTTATGGTTCTATGAATAGGTCATTGTAAAATCTGATATTTTAACTGGTTTTAAGGACCCTACCATTTCAGAGAACAACCATTTTCCTTTCTAGATAACTGTACAGTAAGTGGCTGTTTTGTGATCATTACTGTTTTTCTAAATAAGACATTGCTCATTTGTTTTTATTTATGTTAGCCTTTTCTTCTAAAAGAATATTCCTTAAAGGTATTTTCACATGAGAAATAAAATTTTAAAAATATGAAACCTTCCATTGGTCAACACAGAAAACACCCTTAATGAGCTTTGTAACATTTAAATTCATTAACTCAGTAATCCTTGTCTAAGTCTCCTGTGAACCAGCTATGCACCATCTTAGGCCATGAAGATATACAGATGGTTAAAATCTAGTCCTTGTTCAATAGGAGCTTTCATTCTAGTAGCCTACTAGCCTAGGAGTTTCATAACTATAACAATAGTTATTCAAAGTGCAGTAAGAGTGCATACTGGTTTCCAAAGTATTTTTGTGCTTGTCTTTATGACAAGCATATTATCTTGCAAAGATTTCTTTCTTTTTCTCTCCTGTCAATATAATATATTGGGAAGTGGTAGAATATTCTGACTGAAAATGCATAATTTGTGGTTAGACTACATGCATTTAAATATCTGGCCTTAATAACTGGGTAACACCAGGATGTCATTTAACTTCTACAAACTTTATCTCAGAAGCAGTCAAATAGACATAGAGTCCTCTCAGGTAGTGGGCACACTTATTTTTGTTTTTGCTGTCTTATCACTGTTATCCCTTATGTGGAACAAGTAAACCACTCTTGCTGAGATAGATTACAAATTGTAAATGTTAATTCCTCTCACTCACATGTGCATACTCCTTTGCAGTTGTGACTTAGCTCTATTTCTCTAAAGGTAAACTGCATTTCCCTGTATTTTCAGCCTGGGCTGGACTTGTGACCTGTTTTGATTGGTAAGAATGCAGCAGAAGTGACACTTCTAAAGTTCAGCTGCAAGGAATTTGTTGTTTGCATTTTTGTCCTCTTAAAATATTGCCTTGACTGCCATGGCAGGAAGCCAGGCCAGGCCCCTGAAGAATGAGAGGCCAGGTGGAAGGGAACTAAGATGAGCCTTCAGGCATTTGATTGAGGCCATCTCAGACCTCCTAGCCCAGCTGACCCTCCAGCTGAATATAGCCACATGGTTAGCCCAGATGAGAGAACCTTGAGAAATAAGTTGTTAAAGTTTTAGCTACTCAGTTCTGGAGTAGTGTGGTTTACAGCAATAGATAATTGAAACACTTATCCTGCATATCCCCATATGCCTCATAGTGGAAAACAAAAGTTGATGCTATAAATTGTCTCACCACACATTTTATTTATTTATTTATTTATTTATTTATTTATTTATGCATTCATTTATTGTGGTACTAGGTGATTGAACCCTGGACCTCATGCTTGCTTTGCAAGCACTCTACCACTGAGCTGCACCCCCAGCCCATTTTTCACATTTTTTAATTTTGAGAGGGAGTCTTGGTAAATTACCCAGGCTGCCTCTAGCCTTGAACCTGTGATCCTCCTGCCTCAGCCTCCTGAGTCGCTGGCATTACAGGTGTGTGCCTTCACATCTGAGTTCTCATCATAAATTTTAAAAAGGGTCCTTCCTACCGGATCTGTCCCTGCCTGTCTCTCCCTACTCCATCACTTTCTGTCTTCTTTCCAACTTACGATTTTAGCCACTGATTTATACCATGTCTTTTCATCCTTCTGGACTCTTGCCCTTTCTCTTTTCTCTTCCTGAAATTCTTTTCCACAGTCTTTGACATTCTGGGCTCCAATTCACAGATCAATTCTAGCCTGAATGTCACTTTCTCAGTGAGATCTTCCCTGATTTCCTAGGACAGCCCCACCTTAATAGCCAGCCATAGTGTATCCAACTTCCCTTGTCTTTCCATCATAGGACTCCTCAGTGTTGAAAATTCCTTTGTTTATTTATATTTCCATTATTGTCTGATTTTTCTCATTTGTCTAAGAAGGAAAGCTCCATGTAGTCAGGAAAAAGACTTATGAGCCACTTTGCATGCAGCTCCCAGAATGATGTCAGGCATACAGTATATGCTTTATAGATGTACATGGAAGGAATGGGTAAAGTTGTCATTCTGATAAATAACTCAATACCAGATATGAAAGCATCTAGTAGAGGACCTAGGTCTAGAGCTAGTCAATACTAATAAGGATTTTTTTTTCAATACTTGAGATTGAACTAAGAGTCTTACATATACTTTTCAATAGCTCTATCACTGAGCTATACCCTCAGTCCCCTTTTTATTTTTTATTTTGAGACAGGGTCTCACTAAGTTACACAGTCTGCCTCTGACCTTGAACTTGTGATCCTCCTGCCTCCACCTCTGAGTTGCTGGGATTATAGGTGTGTACCACCACGCCCAGCCCTATAACTAAAATACTAACATTTTTCCTACTCATTAACAGATCTTAAATTCTTCCTTTGTAGCAGGAAATCTGCTAAACATATCATCTCTATTATCTCACTTGCTCTTGATATGAACCCCAAATTTCTAGCTTCTAGATTTACCAAAAAAAACCCTGAGTCTTAGATAAGTTAAATAACTCTAATAAAATACTTCAGGTTTAAACTCAAAAAACTTAACCATAGAGTTCCCTTTGAAAATAATACAGTAGACTATTATTACCCAAATAATTATTTTTGTATTACTATCCTATTTTTATCCCTCTCTCTAATTCAATGATCCCATTTTACTTATGTTTGGACCCTAAGTACCAAACGCCTCATGAATAGAACTGGAGATGTAATCCATTGAGAGTGGGTTTTAGTGAATAAATTCTGCCCATATCATATGAGGGAACAAAGAACAACTACATGAAGAAATTCCCTGAAGCAGACCTTGAAGACTAGATGAGCAGAAGTTGCCCAGGCAGAAAATAAGAAGTCTAGGGAAAGGCAACTATAATGTGGTTTCAAATTTCACAGTAGTCAGAAGAAAACATTTTAGTGAGAAAAACCTTCCTGGGAGTTCTTCAATATTTTTATCCTCATTGGAAACTTCAGAATCATAAAAAAAAAAAAAAAAAGACAGAGACATAAAGTGATGGAAGGAAAATGATTAGGGAACTGATCATCTGGAGAATACCCTAAGTGGACAACATTCTTAAATAGTATTTGGCATTTCTTCTCAACTGGAAGACATTTGTGTGGACTAGGGGCAGCTATCAAAACAGATTTTCAGTCTGTTAAATGAGCTCTTCAGAGACTGAAGCATTGTGAGTTTTTCAGCTAAGCATCTAACTGAGGAATATGCTGCACATCAAATAACTGAAATCCAGTAACAGGTGATAACAGGTCAGGGATTAACACAGGGATTCAACTGAAAAGTTTAAATACCTTCTTGGCTGAGCAGAAATTATGTGAGAAAAGCAAATCATAATGGCCCAAACATGACACACACACACACACACACACACAGTGTATGCACATGCGTGCAAGTTCATGCCTGGTTTGCCTCAACAGGAGCTTTAGGATATCAGGAAAAATAATGCAGACTTTACAAAGATAGTTTGAATTCATCCAACGGCATGGTTCGCTGTTAGTTTTTGTTTTAAGCCTTTTAAACAGTTGATTTGAAACTCCCAGCAGATGGTGATGGCAGCAGGCAGGCAGTCTAGTCAATGAGAAATCAAAGTCAACTTTTAAAATAGCTGATTCTTAAGCTTGGAAAGAAAAAAAAAAGGAGTGAATGTTAAAAAAATTAATAGGTTTCCCATAATGCATTTATTATGTGAAAATAAAAAACGAGAAACTGTAGAATTTGCAATAAACACAAGAATATGTATTTTACTTTATGGAAATGTAAAATGTTTAATCAGTCTGTTAGCAGAGAACTTGAATATTAGCTGTCACCAAGTCTTTTTAATGTATTATAACCTCAGAAATGCAGACCCATGTGTTTTTTCTCCAATGAAGCTTACTAGAGTTGTTTTCTAAAAAAATTATCATGTTTCTATTAATGATCCAACATAGAAGAAAAGAGGGGTACATTTTTTTCTTATCCCATTCTACAGTATAGTGATAATCATCTTACTCAATATTATTGTTGCTCCAGTGATTATTAATACTATTTTGAGAAAAGAAGTGATTTTTTAAATTGTTGAAATAATCTGAACAGGTTTAGGGGAGGTTATTATTTTTTTTTTCTTAGTACTTCAAAGCCTAGAATTCCATGATTTTCTGGAGAACTTCCTATTCAGCATTGTTGAAAAAAATCATAATTTTTGCCTTTAGTGGTGTATACACTTGTCTTTAAAAATGCTATTTGTAACTTCTCTCTCAATGGAACTTTTTTTGTACATTGTTTCATATGTTGTTAACTTTATGTTTCTAGATAGCTACTTAATAAAGACTCTTTTCCCCTCTTAGTTGTATTTGTGACAGGGCTTGTCTGTCTTTGAGCTCTATTCTGTTCTGGTGGAAGTGGTGGTTTTAGTAGGTGGCAGGGAGCTGCATGAAATAAGTGGCTAGAACCACAAGAAACAGTCCTAGCACAGGAAGACCATGTTTGTAGACAACTTTTCCATTTTATTTCCTATGCTGTATCTTCTGCTGTACAAGATTCCCAAGGCCATATTTGTATGGTTGGGTTATCAGTATGAAATGAAATAGCTCCGGATATCACTGAGCTCCTCCAAATGTCAGGCCCACGAGATAGCTAAGAAACTTCATCAAATGCCAGTAATGGAAAAGGAAACATATGTCCTATGAGGCAGGCCTACGTTAAGTCTTTAGGGCCATGTAGTTTTTCTCATGCCCTAGAACGTCAACAGATGTGATAACTCCCCAGCCAACTGGTTCCCTTTCCTTAGTTGGGTGATGAAGGTGGTAAAACTGCAGCTGTCACTTTAGCTGAAATGTACTTTTCTTTATGTTTAGCTGCAAAAGTGCACATTTGTTTTATTAAAATGCCCTTTATATGTGTTTTGAATTTCAGTTCATTGAATGTCATGAAAATTAAATGAACATGTAACAGGGCTTACTGATATTTTCAATGAGGTGCTTAATTCCCCATGTTAATCAGCCATTTTCCATCCCATTCCTTTTTCCTGCCTATCTGTCAAATGTTTCTTAATTAAGAATTATTCTTGATTACAAAGTTTATTTGTCATTTTATTTTAGAGGTAATTAATTAAACTCAACACTAATCATTGGGGATATTGCCTTTTCTGCACACACATTGTTGTTTAATTATTGGAATACCTTGAATCCTTTGACTGATGGGGTAGAACATATTGATTTGTTTAGTGTCTGGTATACGGCAGCTCATACTGAATGGAACAGAGACAAAGACGTAGGACACATTATTTTTCTCGGTTGATAAAGGACAGTGAAGAAATGCATTCTGATCATTTAGTGCATTATGCAAAGTCTCTGAGAGAGAAAGAAGTATGATGATTATGGATGACATTTGATCCTGGAAGGAATAGTGAAAGAAAAACTATTCTCTTAAGAGACCTTGGATACTTGTTAGAATAGATTTAACTCTGTGTGCGTGTGTGTGTGTGTGTGTGTGTGTGTGTGTGTGTGAGAGAGAGAGAGAGAGAGAGAGAGAAAGAAAGAGAGAGAGAGAGATTGGGAGGGAGGGAAGGAGGGAGGGAGATATTTTACACAGGTCACCTTGAGCTGGTCACTTTGTTGGAGGAGAGGGAGATCCCATGGCTAGATTAGGGTTTGAAAGGGTTTGCCTTTCAAAATCCCATGGCTAGATTAGGGTTTGAAAGGGTTTGCATTTCTAATTTCACTTATTTGTCATTTTCTTAATTAGTATTTGACACAAAATAGACAACTAATAAATTTGTGAGCGAATGATTACTTTTTAGAAATTGAAAGTTATTTGAGATATTTTGAATATTTAATATCTATTATATTTGGTGCCACTGTATTATTAGCTTATGAGAGAAAGGGATGGATGGGTAAAAGCTAGTTCCTGCCTCCAAAAGTATGTAACACAGGAAAGAGTCTTCCACTAAATATCATATAAGACAGACTATAATACTTGCTGCATGAGAATATGTAGGAAACAAATCAGCAAGATTACAGAAATGTGGATATTATTTGAAATCTGCCTTCTGAGTAGTTTTGGACATGTGGAGAACTAGGGAAGATCATGCAGGGAAGAGGTGACTGATCAGCAAAGGTCAGTTGCATAAATTAATGTGATGTTATCAAATTGTCAAAGATTGGAAAGCACAGCAGTGCTCAGGCCTGCTGTCATAACTGCAGATGGTTAAACACTGGTAAGCAATTTGTCAATACACATCAGAAGACTCAGAATTGTCTAGGACTGTATGAATTACCAGGATATGTGCAATTATTTACATTCAAAATTGTTTATCACAGCATATTTAACAAATAGTAACAGCTTAAAAAAATTAGTATAGGTCAATGATTAAATGAAATACGGGATGTCTTGTTGGGGTCTACTCCAGCCTGGCAAAACACCATGGAGCTTCACCACAACACCAGTACGCTGGGGACCCTCGGGGGTGGGCAAGAGCTGGTCGGTGGTGCCAAGAAGGACCTTGGGAGCCTTCTTATGTAAAAGAAACAGGAACTTTATTAAGCTGCTCCTTTGCAGGAGAGCCTAATACTTTCTAGCCCACAGCACAGATTACTGCTGCTGTGATGGAACAACAGCTCAGTATCAGAAAAACAAACAGCTCTGAGGTCCACACTGGCTATGCTGAAGGTCCCTTGATGTTGCCTGTCACTAGTCATCTTCTCCTCTCACCTCCTCCCTGGCATGGGGGGATTGAGAGCTCTTCTTGGCTGGCTCGAGGTCTTCTTTCTTGACCTCAGAGTCTTGCCTCTGGGCAGCTTGATTGAAGATCTGGATGGTCAAAGCGGCGAAGTCAGGTGTAGGATGTAACAACCAGAGTCAAGGTGGTCAGGAAGAAAGAAAAGAATGGACCCGTGGGGTAGTTGGTAGTGTGCTTATATACACACTAGGTCAGGGTGTGGATGAGAGTGCAACCAATCAGAGAGCAGCTCATCTCAGGAGGAGCCGCTGTCTGTGTGAGGGCTTGAAAAAGTGCACTTAGTATTGGGGGGTTAAGAACAGGCTGGACCAATCACTGAGCTCTCCTTAATAACTATGTGGATAGCTCTGGGTGGCCAATCAGGCTGGAAAAGGCCACACCAGAGCTGGGCAGTTCGAGGGCCATCTTAAATCACTTGATGGGAGAGATAATAAGTTAAGGAGAGACCACAGGTGAAAGGTGAACTAGGACTTAGGTAGATTAGCTCTTAAGGATCAAATAGGTCCCAGTCTAGATCCCTGGATTAAGGGTAACCACATGTGGCAGAAACAGGGCAGAATATGGGGAGGGCTCAGACCTCAGCCCAGACCAAGTGGGCCTTGGCCCGGGCACCCTCCCGGGCCACTTCAGGGGTATCCAGATAATTCCCTACAATTTCTATAGGATGAAATACTATACATCTGTTTAAAAAATCATGTTTTAGAATAATATTTAATGCCATGGGGAGATATTTGAAATACAATATACATAAATAGAATGAAAACCCTAATATAAAACTGGATACTAGTGTTTTGGAGGGTTTTTGGCACTGGTGAAAAAATTCAGAGCCTCTCACATACCAAGTGAACATTCTGCCTCTGAACTGTACCTCCTAGCTCCACAATACCAGTTTTAGAAATGTAAAAATATACCCAAAGGAAAAAAGTAAATAGTAGTAATACACTAATTTGCTAACATTAATTGCCTTTGGATGGTAAGTTTACAGTGGCTTTCCATTTTCTTCTATATAGTTTTCTGTTTTCTGTGTTTTCAGTGGACACATTAACAGTAAAGAGAGCAGATTTAAACTTGCACATGTTGTAAAAGAAATGGGTTATATATGATGGCTAAAGTATAAAATGCACAGAAAACAAATTTAGTATTTTAAAATATATTTAGGCACTAATGTGAGTAGGACCTAGTATTAAGTACTCAGGTAACAGAAGAAAGTTCAAGGTATAGCCCTCCACTCAAGGATTTTTACAATCTAGTTGAGGAGGCAAAATATAAAGGTATAATAACAATGTCACTTAACAGCTCTAGTAATGTCATGGGGTAGGATGCTGTAAATTACCAAAAGCATGACCTGGAAATTCAAAGTAGAGATGAGCTTATTGCATAAGTGCATAAAAATTCCAAGTGTTTTTTATCTTCTAGCCATTCTCCCTTGAATGGTGTGTGGTTTTATCAGCTGTGCAAAGGCTTAAGGTCTCTGCAACCACTTGATATGGCAGCAGGATCAAGGGGTGACTGAGAAGGAGGGGAGAAGAGTAGGAATACCCCAGAATTCATATAGTTGAAGATTCAGAAACAAGTAGATACTATCCACTGGTCTCACTTTCTAAATTATGTATCTTTCCATGGTGCCCCAACATAAATATCTAAATACATAATACATGTTATGCTTTCTCCTTCACATGATGAAAATTATGTACACCATGTGTACATATGTGTACATTCTGTGTATGTTTATGTGGGTATAAATGTATATGTCCCTCATGTGCCTGTCAGCTTGTCATGCTGTGGGGGCTTGTGTGTTGCTGTGATGCTGAAAGCTATGCCACTGCTATTGCAGATACTAGCAGAGCTAGCTATGATGGACAAATTTCAGCTGAGCTACCAGACCAAGACAGACTAGGAAGTAGGACCTGACAACACACTCTCAAAATAATTAGCCATTGAAAACCTTATAAATAGCAGAGAAATATAGTGAAATATATACTGTGAAATATAGTGCCAGAAAATGAGTCTCCTAGGCTGGAAGGCATTCAGAAGAAAACTGAGAAAGAGTTAGATCCTCAAAGTAGAGTTGACCTTAATGATGGGAATATAGTAAAGCCTTTGAGACCTCCATTTATTGATGTGGCATGACTCAAAATGGGAAGAAACATGGTGGCTGCAACAATGGGCTCAAACATAAAAAGATTGTGGCCATGGCACAGTGTTGAGTAGTGTTTCATACTATTCTACATAGAGTCACTATGAGTTGGATACAACTTGACTGGACCTAACAAGAAATGTATACATACACCTGCACACAGCAGGCATATATATATATATAAAGCCATATATATATATATATATATATATATATATATATATATATTTAAAAGGTAGGGATATATATATATATATATATATATATATATATATAGTATAAAAATGTTTTTCCAGTAATTACTCAGTTCCTATGGCAAGTGATTATGTGCACTAATGTAAATGGATTTGCCATTTTCATTCTTTGTTGACACAGATTAGCTTCATGATAAATGGTATCAGGTGCAAAGCCATTGATAAATGTTGCAGTAAAATAGAGTATGAATAAAGGAATGTGAGTCCCTACTTTCTACAAATACTGAACTTTCAAGAATAAATAAGATATACTTGTTGACCAGGAGACATTTATGGTATCTTGGAAGAATCAAGTAAGTGAACATGTTGATTTTGTCCTTAAAGCAGGTCTACCTGTGGATTTTTACCTGTAGGCTGAAGAGATCAAGGACATCTTTATGGAAAAGGTGGTTTATGATCTAAGCTGTAGACTGTAGTAGTTCTTAACTTTTTGGTAAGGAGGTAATTGTCCTCTTTAATCAGATGATGAAAACAGTTGTTTCTTACCTCAAAATTTATGAGCCCAACACTTCATAATTAAATTTAACAGATATATGGATTCTCTCTAAACCAACCCAGGTGAATTTAACTTTCAAATTTGGACTTTAATAAGTAGTTAGAATTTAGACACACGAGTCTAGAATCAAGCAAGGACAATTTGAAGTGAATAAAAACACTGAGGAGAAATGCATGAAGTAGGTGTAGAAGATGGAGAGTACCTCTATTAGAATAACTGGAATTGAGTATGAGAGATCTAGACTAAAAAGTTGGGTTTTTATTGTTGTTGTTGTTGTTGTTGTTGTTGTTGTTGTTGTTAGGTGCCATAGAGTCACGTCTGACTCATAGGGACCCTATGAACAATAGAATGAAACACTCCCCAATACTGTGCCATACACATAATCTTTTTATGTTTGAGCCCATTGTTGCAGTCACGGGTTCCTTCTCACTTTGAGACATGCCACATCAGCAGCTGGAGGTCCTGAAGGCTTTACTCTGTTCCCATCATTTAGGTTGACTCTACTTTGAGGAGACAACTCTTCCCCAGTTGTCTTTTGAATGCCTTACAGCCCTCCAGCCCGGTAGGGGGTTGGGGGAGCTCATTTTCTGGCACTATATTTGACAGTGCTTCTCTGCTATTCATAGGGTTTTCAATGACTAATTGTTTTGGGAATGGGCTGCTGGGTTCTTCTCCCCAGTGTGTCTTAGTCTGGAAGCTCAGCTAAAAACTGTCCACCATGGGTAGCCCTGCTGGTATCTGAAATACCAGTGGCATAGTTTCAGCATCACCACAACACAAAAGCACCACGGCATGACAAGCTGACAGATAGGAAGAGGAGATTAAAAGGTGGTGGTGGTGGTTGTTGTTGTTAGGTGCCCTTGAGTCATGTCTGACTCATAGCTATCCTCATAGGGTTTTCAATGGCTGATTGTTTCTGGATTTTTTCAGGAATGGATTGTTTTTTTCCCATTTTTTTCAGTGGTGGGGATCAAAAACAGGGTCCTCAGACAGTGCAGCACTGCCCTCTACCAACTGAGCTAAACTCCAATCCAATTAAAAGGTGGGGGTATTGTTGTTAGGTGCCGTCAAGTCATGTCTGACTCATAGCAACCCTCATAGGGTTTTCAATGGCTGATTTTTTGGGGATTGCCTCAGGAGTGGATTGCCATGTCTTTCTCCCATTTTTGTGGTGCTGGAAATTGAACCCAGGACCTCAGACACTGCAGAGCATCCACTCTACCAAGTGAGTTAAATCCCAGTCCCCAAAGTGGAGCCCAGGGTGGCCTCGACTTTGTGATCCTCCTGCCTCATCCTCTTCAGCAAGTTGATTACTGGCATGCATCACCACAGCTGGCAATTAAAAGGTAGGAGGGTCAAATTCCTAATTGCTGAAAATTGCACCCTATTTTCATATCATATTGTGGTTCCACTTGTGAGGAGCAATTCTTAGTGTCCACTTAATTTGACAAAAGAATGTAATCTTCCCAGTTTCATTTCAAAGATAAGGCTTTAGCAACAACCAATTTGGCTCTTAACCTTCACAAGGTGATTTTTCTTCCCCTGCCAGCATCCATGCATGCATTTGGCACTCTGTGAAACCAAAATAGAGACCAGATGAAACCTCACCAATCACTGATCCTATCATTCAGAACAATTCAGATCTCTTTTGTCACTTCCCTGTATTGGGGACATCTTCTCTCCTTAGATTCCCCATAAGTCAAAACAATCCACCACTATTAGTTTTATAGCATGTCCATCTCCCAGAGTGTCAAACTCTTTACAACAAGAAATGGAATAGAAAGACGATGCTTTTCAGACTTGGGTACAGTTATTTTCAAATAGAAAAGGAAAGTGACAAGAAGAGATTGAGTGCAGTAAAAGTAAAGATAAGGTGGTGTCTTGAAAAAAATAGTCAAGATTGATAGACACTGTACAAATGCACATCTCTCTCATGCACACACGCAGTCTCAGCCACTTTTATTTGAAAGTTTTGATGATGTGAGCTGATATTAATATTTAAGGGTAGGAATACAATTATACACTTATTCTTGCACATAATTCAGTTGGTTTTTCACACGCATGTCCACATGTTGAAGCTTAAATGTGTAAACGCATGCTGATACTTAGAGCAATGCCTGATATACAAGTGCACTTCAAGGATTTTTCCATTATTAATTGATGTTGAAGATGATGATAATAGCAATTGTGTAACATTAATCTGTGTATTCCTTGAAAAATCCCAGTGAAGTAAGGATTCTATTTAACTCCTTTGATGTTTAAACAAATGTAAACAGAGAGATGCAGGTAAGTGATTGAATTGAGTCTTGCTTTCTGAACCTAGATAAAATGTTCCAGCATCCTTTTTTGGGGGTGGCAAGTATTTTCTAAAAGCCCTTTCAGGATCACTGGTCTTACAATCGCCTGTGTTACTTGCTTAAAACAGATATCCCTGGACTGTACATTAAGCTTCCTAAAACAAGATCTCTGGGATAGGTCCGTAGGCTGCCTTTTTAAGAATTCCCTAAGGTCATTCCTAAGCACACACAGATTTAAGAACAATTGCCTTGTCTAGACTTTGAAATAACTCACGTTTACATATTGTTTACAGGATCCACCTAAAAGGAGGGGTTTAATTTGATGAGTATTCCATGTAGGGAAACTTTGGCTCTAAAATGTCTTTCACCAATTTTTCTGCAATTCACGCTATTAAATATTTATTCTTTTGGATTCCACTCTACCTATAGGAGTCTGCATTTAAAATTTAAATACTTAGGAAAACCATTATCATCCATTAACACTCCCTGTGATTGAGGGATTTGAAAGTCAATCATTCAGCAAGGCTTCTAAGGGAAAGGAAGATAGATGAATTCCATTGAGGACAAAGGTGAGAGAAGTCAGGGAGCCAGAAGGCCAGCCTGATTGAAGCTTGCACCTAAGAATCTTTGACAGGGAGAGGGTTATGGATACAAGGGATTCCATAGCCCAGCAGCCTAGAAAAAGGGGAGAGTGGAGTTGTACAGAGCAGTGTAAACAGGTCTGAAGTATATTGTGGTATTGCTTCTTTCCCAGTATGACCCACAGTCAACTCTGGTGATGGACCCATGCATTTCAAGATCTAATGCAGTGCTGAGCATTGTTAGCAGGGAAACTGAGGCACCTGCAGAAGCTTGGAGAAACCTGGAACAACCTCAACTCAGTTCTTTGGATGAGGTGACTTAAGATTAGGATGCTTATCCAGGCGAAGGAGGAAAGAGACCAGAAGAAAAGTTGAACAGGCTTTTTATTAGAAAGAAAAACACCTTAGATAGACAGCCAAGGTGAATGCCCCAAGAGATCAAGGGGAAAAATCTTTGTTCTTCCTCTACTTTTATTGAAAGGGGAGTAAACAAGTGATCTGCCAGTGACAGGAGCCCTGGGCTCAAAAATCAAGTTCTGTGTTTCCCAGACAGGCCAGGGGAAAGCCTCTTATTATTTAGTAATCTTTTGTGCTTTAGGGTTTATGGGGTCTGGGGTCTTTGTTTTGTAAAATGGATTAATAGATTTGTTTGGTGCACTTCAAAGTGGACATATGGGCCATACTTTAGCATGGTATGACTTTGTTCATAATATGAGGACTTGGGCAGCCATTAATCTCAGATGGGGGCCATTGGAACAATGGCCCGATATTATCCACAGATTGTCCTTTTGATGTCCTGGGATGTCATGTACCAGCTCATGGCTGGAAGCAGGAGCTCTTTTTAATCTCCCTTCCCTCTCAGGCCTACTAATATCTACTTACCTACCTAACAGACAGGGCAGGGGTTAAGCTCACTTTGTAGAGTGCTGCTCTATACTTTCTGAGGACCAGGGTTCAATCCCCAACAGCAAAAATGAGAGAAGGATGTGGCAGTCCACTCCCCAAAACATTCAGCCATTGAAAACCCTATGAAGACCGCTATGAATTGGACCTGACTTGATGGCACCTAATAGCACCAATAACCTGTATGGGGGTTCCTACTTGTAATCCCAGCACTCTGGAGTCTGAGGCCAGCCTGGGCTACATAGAGACACCCTGTCTCAAGGCACCAAACAAACAAACAGAACCAAAAACATCCAGTGTTGTGCTGCAGATGTCTCTGCATAAATCTTAAGACTAACCATGGACCTTGAACAACTTGGGCAAAATTATACCTGAAATTTGACCAAACAGTAGTAATCAGCTCATTTTTTTCTAGAGGAATAGTTTTCTCTTCTCCTTATGAATATTATTCCTCCTAAAATATTTCTGAAGTACTTATACAGTTTTCAACATTTTTCCTTTCCAATCATCATCAAATAATTTGACAGAAAAATTCATTACTCATGTGACTTTTTATCTGTATGAGCATGTCATTGTACAGATTAAAATGATAAAAGAAGGATCAGGAGTGCTCCCACAAGATGAATTGGAAGGGACAGAGAAGAGAATATATATTTAAGAGTATAATTAGCCAGGACAATGCCTTGTTCAGGGGTCAGTATGATAATTTGTTCTTGTCCGAACTTGTGGAACAGAAGGATTAGCCATATATCCTTGTGAAATGAAAATAACACTCATTTGGTGGTTAGCGCATTCTTCATTTGGCAGTTAGCATTTGTCATGCATATGTGCATAAATATCAATATTTTAATCTGTCATCTTTTCCTTGTGTATGTATTACCTACTATCAAGTCTTAAACCTAAAAATGTTCTCACCATGAATCATCTTTATTAACATCAGGTGATGGGGATTTAGAAAACGGAAACTTTTTACTGCAGAATTGAAGATTTGGAGAGAAATACTTTCAATCATAAGATCTGGGAAGTCAGGTGGAGGAAATATTTGAGGTATCCTAATCCACTTTCTTTTCTCCTCAATTTGTGATGAAAGTATAAAAGATTATCTTAAAATACAAGAATATATTTAAATCCCTGGTGAAACCAACAGAAACTGTACAGTTGTTCCCTCACATCCTTATATCTGCTTTTATTTCAGTACAGGAGGTAGTGCTGCCCCAAGCAATTCAGCTGCTTTTAGTCTTGTACTTAGAGGAGACAAGAAAAGTTGAAAGATCTTTCCAAAGCATGTGACTGTTTTGAAAATTATGCAAACAACTTTAGGGTTCAAAACCTCAAGTAAGCTTCCTAGGTTGTGGTATTGATTTAAATAAGACAATCTAATTGCTTTTTATTGTGTTTGTTCTTGCTTGCTTGGTTTTTGTTTTGTTGGTGTTTTTTGGTTAAAGCATGAAACATCTGTTTGTTCCTTCCTAGATTTCAACCTTGTTTCCTTCTGTATGAACTCTTTGTTATTTAAATCACATCATAAAAAAGTTAAAGAGTCTTAAGGCAGGTGGCAGTGGTAGTTTTGGTTTCCATCAGTGGACCCTTCATAGTTGTGATTCTAGTCCAATTTCCAACCTCAGTTAGCAATATTACACTCTGGGATTTTAGATAGAAGAAAACATAAACCCAGACCAGCCTGATTTTTGTTTGAAGAAAATGCGCCAGCCTGTCCTCAGTTACCCAAGCTGTGTTTTAATCCTAAAGCACTTGAAATTAAAATGATCGCAAATATGAGTGCACGTAAAGAGAACTATATCATACACCTAAAATGCCCTTCTTCATTTTTGGTAGGAGGATGAAAGTAGTTGCTCTGCAGTGGTAGGTGATGCATGTTATTGAACCAGGCCCTTAACTTCTTGTTGTTATTAGGTGCCACCGAGTTGAGTCTGACTTATGGAGACCGTAGGTACAGCAGATTCAAACACTCCCCGATTCTGTGCTAGGCACACGATTTTATTTATGCTTAAGCCCATTGTCGCAGATACTGTGTCAATCCATCTAGAAGAGGGTTTTCCTTTTTTTCGTTGACCTGCCACTCTCTCAAACATGATGTCCTTCTCCAGGGATTGGTCCCTCCTGACTATATGCCCCAAATATGTAAGACTCAGTCTAGCCATTCTTGGTTCCAAAGAGCACTCTGGTTGCACTTCTTCTAGGACAGATATATTGGTTCTATTAGCAGTCCATTCAATAGATGTTTCCAGCACCATAATTCAAAAGCGTCAATTCTTCTCCTGCCTCCCTTGTTCAATGTCCAGCTTTCACAACCATAAGATGGGACTGAAAATACCGTGGCATGAGTCAGGTGCACCTTCATCTTCAATGTGACATCTTTACTTTTCAATACTTTAAAAAGATATTTTGCCACAGCTTTTCCCAAAGTAATGCATCTTTTGATTTCTTGACTGCTACTTCCATGGTGTTGATTGTAGAACCAAGTAAAGCAAAATCATGGACAACCTCAATATTTTCTCCATTCATTGTAAAGTTGCATACTGTCCCAGTTGTAAGGATTTTTGTTTTGTTGATGTTTAGTCGAAATCCATACTAAAGGCTATGTTCTTTGATCTTCATCTGTAAATGTTTCAAATCCTCTTCAACTTGAGCAAGCAGAGTTGTGTCATCTGCATATCTTGAGAGCACATTTATTAACAAAGCAGATGAATTAGCAATGCACATCACACATGCAACCTGATAAGGAGACACATTTCTAGCAGAATTCAACCCTTGCATCAATTCAAATCTACCTCCTTTTAACTTTTACTCTTTGCTCTGCCCTCTACAACCAAACATCTTAGGTCTAATGCTTCTGAGATTGTAAGAAGTGACAGAAAATATTCAAAGGCAGTGACCATGTCATTCACTCCACTCCCACATGCCCATTTCCTATAAGTTATACATCCCTGGTTGTTCCATTCATTCCTCAGCTACAAATCTCTACACCTGTTGCTAGATAGTTTTTGCTTTAACAATATTTCTGTAAAGCTGTGATCCTCTAGCATCTATATTCTGTACTCCAGTTGCATAAAACGTCTATCATATCTTCTGCTATCATATTCTCCCTACAGCAATTCCACTCTGGCATTCGGTGTGTCATATGTGAGAAACTAAGACGGGGTGGGCCTGGTTAGTCCTTGGTTAGCAAACCACCTCGGAATACCCAGTGCTGTAGGCTTGAGAGAAGGACCTGGCAGCCTATTCTTGAAATAATCACCCATCAAAAAAACCCTATGAATAGCAGAGAAGCATTGACATAGTGCTTGGCATGGCAAAGTGTCGGGCTGTGTTTTGTTCTATTGTACATTGGGTTACTGTGAGTCGAACCAGACTTGATGGCACCTAATAACAACATCATATTCTCTGTTGTGGACGTCCTCGTTGTTTGCATAAGCCTATTTTAGTTTACAATAGCATCTGCCCACATTTTCTTGCCTACAATTGAATTCCTCAGTGCTTTTAGAAAAAAACAACAGTGCACAAATTGATGCCACTAAAAATTTGGCATCCAAGTAGGAATGTCCAGGAAGTCATTAAATATATAATATGAGGTTTTGAAGCAAGAACCAGGGTATAGGTTGAGAATTAGGAGTCCTTGTTGTTGTTAGGTGCCCTCAAGTCAAGTCCAATTCATAGCACCCCCCATAGGGTTTTCAATGCTTGGTTGATTGGGGATTGCTTTGGAAGTGGATTGCCATGTCCTTTTCCCATTTCTGTGGTGCTGGGGATCGAACCTTGGTCTTCAGAGAATGTGGAGCGGCACTTTACCAACTGAGCTAAACCCCAGCCCAGGAGTTGTTAGCCTAGTGGTATTAATGAAGCCACAGGTGATCATGACATCCTCTTTCACAGGGGTAGACCAGAAATAGGGACCAATGATTTTTCATTAGCCTATCAGTATTTTCCCACAAAGAGTTTCAGTCAGTTAATTATCAGAAGATGTAACAGAATTGTCTAGATGCCTGGTCTTCTCTAGATGATGTGGAAATGACAGATTTACATTCCTGCACGGCTAAAACAGCCTCAAGCTGAGAAGAAATTGCCTTCTACAGACAAAGTGCATGTTCTTGGTTCTTGAAAGTACCTGTCACCTGCTCCTTGTCTACCCATTCACATGCCTGTCTATCTTCTGTAGACATTAAAATTTGCAATCTCTGATAGATAGTAGTAAACATCTTTGCCTTTGATTTCATTCTCTTGTAAGTTTGATGGGCAATGTGTTTGCAATTGAATGGTAGTTAAAAGTGTGACTTTTTGATAGGAGTTATTTTCATCAAGTCATTAGGAACATGTGAGCTATCAAATGTTAGAGTAAAAGGAAATCTCAGCAACTACTTAGTCAACCATTCATTTTACAGATAGGAAGTGAAAGATCCGAAGAGGCAGGCACAGTGACTTACTCAGTGTTGGTGATAAGTTAATGTCATAGTCACATGGTTCTTCCCAAATGTTGGAATCTTTACCTTTGACATACATTCTGACATATTTACGCATAACAGAAAAGCTTGATGCCTATCTGGAAGGGAATCAAAAAACAACAAAAAACAAAAACCTGTAACAACTTTGTTAGTTTATTAAAATAGGAAACTACAGTATACAGATTTTGAAGGCATTGTAAATGTATTTATTATACTTGTGGTTTGAACAGTGCCTTTTAAAGAATAATCTGCTTATTTCTACCTATTGAGAGAAATAGCTATTTCCTCAGTATTTTCCTTTGGACCACACTGGGTTTTTCCCCCAACACAGTTTGCCATCCAACCAAATTAAATGGTCCACAGCCACCACCTTCCACCTTAGAATCAAAAGAATCATTTATTGGAAAAAGTATGAGTTGTGCCAGACTCCACACCAGCCAATTACTGATTACCCAAGCTGTATTTTATCACCACAAATACATGGAATTAAAATAATTGCAAATGTGTATATGGACACAAAGAGAAATATATCATATGCACGCAGTCACTGTTGTTGGTAAGTGTACAGGAATATTTTGCTCTGGAACAATATGCAATTCCTGGCTTTGAACAAGACCCTTAACTTTAGACCACGTTTATTAAAAGAGCATATGAGTGAAGGGAGCTTGATATTGAGGAACCATCCAGCAGGGGTTAACTTCTCAGCAGTGTTGAGGCATGAAGAGCCCCATCCTGTGACCAACTGAAAAATTTACAGAAAACACACTGAACTAGTGAAGCATTTATCCGCCTTTGCTCCCACTGTGGGTTTTTGTCACCCTACTAGGAATGTATGGAGCCCTTTTCTGGGCCCAGGCCAGTAAGCTAATCATTTATGTGTCCTATCTACTAGTCGGGCTGGGATTTAGCTCAGTTGGTAGAGCACTGCACTGCAGTCTCTGAGGTCCCAAGTTCAATTCCCAGCACTGCAAAAATGGGAGAAGGGCCTGGCAATCCACTCCCAAGGCAATCCCGAAACAGTCAGCCATTGAAAACCCTATGAGGGTCATTATGAGTCGGATACCAACTCGACTGCACCTAACAACAACAACAACATCTACTAGTCAGAGTTAAGCACTAAGAACGTAGTAAAAGCTGACAATCTGGGAGCTCTTAAAATACAGAGCAGGACCAAGGCAATATGCAATATAGCACTTGAGGACTGTACAGAATATCATCCACAAATCAAAACTAGAAATTTAACACTATACAGCATTCTGATCCCCTGACCCCCATGTCTGTCAGCTTGTCATGCTGTGGGGGCTTGCATGTTGCTGTGATGCTGAAAACTGTGTCACCAGTACATCAGATACCAGCAAAGCCACCCAAAGTAGACAGATTTCAGCTGAGCTTCCAGATTAAGACAGACTAGGGAGAAGGACCCAGCATCCCACTCCAAAAACAGACAGTCATTGAAAGCACTATGAATAGAAGAGAAGCACTGGCAGATATAGTGCCAGAAAATGAGCCCCCCCAGGCTGGAAGGCATTCAAGAAATGACTAGGGAAGAGTTGCTGCATTAAAGTAGAGTCAACCTTAATGATGGGAATGGAGTCAAGCCCAGGGACCTCCTTTTGCTGATGTGGCACAACTCAAAATGAGAAGAAACATAGGGGCTGCAACAATGGCCTCAAACATAAAAAGATCATGTGCCTTGCATTGTTGGGTAGTGTTTTGTTCTGCTGTACTTAGAGTCAGTATGAGTCAGTTCTGACATGATGGCATCTAACAACAACAGCAGGGCATTCTGAAGCTTATAGACATGAACAAGGAACAACAATATGGGAAAATTTTTTTCCTTTAAGCAAATTAGTTCGGTCTCCCAAGCCCCATCTAATTCTCAACAAGTTAGTAAGTTGCATTTCCTTTCTTATTAGAACCACCTCAGATCCTTAAAATGGTACACCGAAAATCAGGAATTACATTCTCTTAATGTTACAGGTGACAGAGTTTTGTATTTGCCATTGTCATATCATAAATGGGTCTTTGAATTATGATAACTCACAGTTCTCAGCTGTCTACTACTAGAAAACGAATCTTGGATAAAGTTATAGATTTGGTACCTTGGATAGCACCTCCCTAACCACACACTGGAGCAAGCCTTTGCTGGAAGTGCCCAGCTCCCACAGAACTACATCTCTCCTCCCCAGTCCAGAGAAATCGTCCCCTGCTTTTTCACGATTCTTGTCCCAGCCTGATTGTTTACATCTTGCTAGAAACTATTTACATTTCACTAGCCCTTTACAATTCTTTGTAGGAGGGAGAAGATATCATAGAGGCATGAATCAGAGGGAGGGAAGTGATTCAGAAAGTCAGAATTGGAATGAACTCTCTGAAATCCACTCTAAGATTAGCAGTAGAGAGAATGATGTAGAAGCCTGCATTTTTAATGCAATGATCTGGCTCCTATTCTCTCTGTCTTTTCTCTTACATATACCGTTGTGAAAATTCAGAATTTCTGCGGAGACACCAAGCAATCCATGCCTATTTTCCTACCTCCAGCACACACACAAAAGTTCTTATTGTCTATTTTATGTGTACTCATATAAAAGGCCAGGCATACCATGTAAGGTATGTGCATGATGTGTGTGTCTGTGTGTGAATGTGTATGTTTCCATTATACCCAAGAAATAAGATTAAGCCTTCTTACTACTTTTTGTTTTGTTGCTAAGAAGAAAACCTAACCATTAAACTTAGAAATGCAATCATACCAGCCTATGAAGCTCAGACAAGTGGATAAATTTCCCCTTTTCTTTACAATCTCCAGTTCTTCAGATGAGCTATTAGGACAATCACAAACAAAATTTCTATTCTATCAGCAAGAAGTGTATTCCTAAAGCTTAAACCTAAAACAATCACTTCAGCTAAATTATATTTTTTGAGACAGGTAAGAAGAAAAAAAAATTTCTCTACTTTTGGCATGTAAATCCTTCTGCATTGACTATGCTTACCAAGAGGCAAAGTTGTTGTTAGGTGCCATGAGTCGATATCCAATGTCCAACTCATAGCAACCCTACATACAATAGGCGAAACAAGTTTGTTAGTGCTTCTTTGGTATTCATAGGGTTTTCAATGGCTGATTGCTTTCTGGGAGTGGGTTGCCAGGTCCTTCTCCCAAGCCTACAGCATCTGGAGTTTCCAGGTGGTTTCCCATCAAGGTACTAACCAGGCCGGATATTTGCTTAGCTTCAGAGATCTGATGGAGTCAGATGCCACATTAGTATGGCTGCAGGCAAGAGGCAAAGTAGTCTGGGGTAAAGGCCCAAGGATATTAAAATTAGTTGTTTCTGGGAGAAGCCTTTTAATATAGTAGAATGAATATGGTCTTTGAATAATTCAGACACATACCCCATACTAGCTATGTGACTTTATGTAGACTAGTTAACTCTCCCCTATTTTATCATCCATAAGTGGAGTAAAAATGCTAATATCACAATTTAGGCAAATAATCAGTGTTCAGCATGTCAGAGAAGTGGTTGTTGCTGCTGTAATAGTATTGTCTTCATTTGCAGAGAAGAGTCAGTACCATCATTAAGTAACAAATCTTGGCTGCTACTCATTCTCAAACAGGGATCAGTAGAACATGAATAGAGGAGCAAATCTTGACAGTTTCTTGTTTTTGTATAGCCCATGAGCTAAGAATGATTTTAGTTGAAGAAGAAAACAGAGCAAAAGGATATTAATATTTTATAATACATGAAGATTATGAGATTTAAGTTTCAGTGTTCATCAGTAAAGTTTTATTCAAACATAGCCACACTCAAATCTTTTGCATGTTGTCTGTGATAATTTTCATGCATTAGCTGTGGAGTTAAATACTTGTAACAAAAACCTTTGTCCCATAAAATTTAAAACATTTACTCTCTGGCCCTTTATAGAAAAAAGTTTATCAACTTCACCTTAGAGAATACTATATAAAGAAGGATTATGTGAGAAAAAGCTCCATCAGAGCTAATGACCTTTGCCTTTCCAGTCTGTGATGAGGGCCTTGCTTTTGAAATCAAAAGGGTTTTTTAAATATATATTTTCATGTCTGTCATATCTTAATATGTATAGCTTTTCTCTTTCCTTTGGAATTTACCCAAAACTCAGTTTCAGCTCTGTGGGAGTATGTATGCTAATTTCCTTGAGGTACCGGTCAAGAACTTTTCCAAGTTTATTCCTTATGTGCCTTACTGACCATTGTTATGATTTAAATATAAAATATCCCCCATAGGCTCATGTCTGAATGAGTGGTCCTCAGCTAGTGGCACTAGTTTGGAAAGCTGTGGAAGCTTTAGAAAGTGGAACCTAGCTGGTAGAAGTAGGTCACCAGGGGTGAGCCCTTGAAGTTGATACCCAGCCCCTGGTTCCAGCCTAATTTGCTCTGCTTCCTGATCATCCATGATGTGAATAGCCCTCCTCTGCCACCTGTTCTGCCATGCTTTCACCCACATGGATGACCCCTCTGAAACCATGAGCCAAAATAAACTTTTCCCTCCTTAAGTTGTTTCCATCAGGTATGTTGGTCATAGTAATGCAAATGTAACCAATACAACTATATTTCAAATCCATAACCTATAATATGTCCTCAAAGTTTGTTGAAAATCTACCCAGCACTTTTCACAAAAACATAATAACAAAGAGGTAGAAGCATAATTTTATTTGTAATATGGTAGTTTCAGAGGTGGTTACAGATTAAGAAGATAAAAACAAGGAAGAAGAAAGGGAGATGAGGAAGACCTAGGAGAATTAGGGAAAAGGAGGAAGGAAGGAAGAGGGAAAGAAGAGAATGAAAGAGAAGATTCAGTTTTATTCCGAGCATTGAATGGCAGTAGGTCTGTTGTGTCAATAACTGGCTTGAAGATGATAGGCTCTCCAGTTACAGGCTAGATGAAATCAAGATGGGATTTCTTTCCACTAGGACACTGAGAATGAAGATCTCACTGGATAGTAATAGAACTCATTAATTGCAAGATCTCATCTGTGCACAATATTTCATCATGCTATTTACCTGAAGCCATTGCCTCCATGGAATACATTAATTAGCATAGCTATCAACAACAGTAGCGCATATGCATAAGTTAAAACATGTATTTTGACTAAAATTGTCTCATCAACACAAGCAGGCTAGATATACTTTGTAGGTGCTACAAAAATGTACAAGTTAAAATAAACAATTATTAGAGCTTCCCCTCACCCTATTTCCAACTGACATCAGCTAAAGCCCTGTTTTTCATTGTGAACATATTTTTGACCTTTATTACTTAGTACACCAGTATGTGTCAACAATTAGACAAGTGTAAATCTACCTGCTAGGGATGATGACATTTGTTCTTACTGTTTGTAAGTATCCAGGTATGATTGGTGCTAACACCCTGTACCCATTTTATTGTTAGGCAGCAGTATGCAATCCAGATGATTTTCCGTTAGTGTACTGCATAAATTGCATCTCAAATTCTTGAAGTTAAGTGGCACACTTGGACCCAGGAGAAGTATTAAGTTTCTTAGAAGGCAACTGGCAATTCTGTCTGTTTATTTACAAATATTTGAAGATACAGTCCCTTGACTAAGTATTTCTGCAAATAGCAAGAGAAAAAGTTAGCAAGAAGTAGCTTTGTGTCTGAGTTTGATGTCTCCTTTTGGAAAAGCAACAAAACCTAAAGCACCCAGTGCTTTCCCACCACTACCTGTATCCTCCCTGCAGACCCTCCAGTAACTTCCTTTTCCTGCCAACCTACTTGCTCCTAGATGCAGTTCAGTGAATATTTAAGACCTGATGCTTGAAGCTAGAAGGTGGGAAACATTGATTTCATCATTTGTTTTGGAACACGCGGATCTTTTCTGTTTTTCCATTTGCCTCTCTTTGTATCATGACAGGGAATTTGGGATTAAATTTATCCTTCTTGAGACCTGTTGCTATTTATTTCTTTGATTAAAACATCCTGAGACGATATATCATGAGAAGATTTCTGTCTTAATATTTTGTAAATATCTTTTGTCATCCATACGCTGACACATGTAAACGTCATTTCATTTAGTCTGTGGTCTTGGCCAACAAAGGGAAATGCCTTGAAAGAAAAATTCCGAACTGCCATTTATAAAAACTGTTATTAAAAAAGACATTCTGTTTTTACTTCCTGCATTTTTACCATAATGTTACAGTAATTTTAAAAAATATAGTAGTATTGCTGGGTGCCCTGGCACACAGCTGTGATCCCAGAGACTGAGGAGGCAGAGGCAGAAGGATTGCAAACCCGAGGCTAGAGGCAGCCTACAAAACTTAGTGAGATCCTATCTCAAGATAAAACATAAAAAGAGATGCAACTCAGTGGAGTGAGTGCTTGCAAAGAATACAGAGACGCTGGGTTCAGCCCCACAATAATACTGCAAATAATAAAATAAATTTAAAAATTTTTAAAAAACACTCTCAAAAAATTAATGTGGTTCTTCTATAAATGTTTGCTAATGATTTTATTTTCTATTTAAAATGTTTTCCATCATTATCTAATTCATATGTTGAATTTGAAATAATGTTAGAGTGAACACTTGTATGCCCATCAGTTAGATTCTACATTCAGCATTTTATTATATCCATATGTCCATGAACCTATTCATCTATCAGCTCATCTTTATTTTCGTTGCATTTCTAAGTAAACTGTAGTCACTCGTGTGTTTCTTCTTAAATACTTAGAGTATGCAAATCATAATTAGCATTTGATATTTGTTTGCTTTTTTCCTTTTGAGCTAAAATTTATACACAATGATATGGGCAAGATATAAGTGCCCAGTTTTTGAGGTTTAACACATGCGTTGACCTGTGTAAACTAAAATCCCAAGATATATCAAAAATATAGAACATCATCCCAGAAAGTTCCTGTCTGCCCCCTCCTATCCTGAGTTGTTTTAAATCAAATGCCAAAACAGATAAATATTATAAGATTTCCTTTCAAACTCTTTAAGTCAGAAGAAAACGTCAGTTGAATTCACAGAATAATCGAGGGTTGATTTACCTAAGCATAAATTTGTGAATGCTCTTGTTTTTGTTTTCTCTTGAATATTTTAGTGACATTGGGCAATGCCTTCTTATCTGTGATGGGAATTACTGTGTTTAGTCTAATGGTCAAGCCAATAGGTTATCTTTCATCTCACATCCATCAAGTGGACATGTCACCAATATGTTATGATCTTGCAGGCTCCTGATGCTCACCTAGCAGTCTTTTACAAGTAAGTAGTGGGTGATATGCTGTTTGTGGTTTGTGTCTGTCGTTAGAATTACTCTGTGAAAGAAATCACTGGCACGATCCACTGAATATCTATTAGAAGCACCAGAAGAAGTCAGAGAGAGGCAGGTGACTAGCCCAAAATCACACACCTCAGCAGTAGCACAGCTAAACTGAGAAGGCAAGTATTATGAATACCTGCCTGATTCTTTTCAAATGAATATATTTTCCTTGACAAAAAAGTTGCCAGACCTGTGTTATAAACAGGCAGGAACAAAACATGAGTAAGACACAATCCTTTTCCTCTAAACACACACGTACTGAAACCCATCAAAAGAGAGCATTTGAATTTTCCAGTTTGCTTAAATAATAGCATGTGGTAGAGCTGTTAGAACACCTAGGAGTGTCTCTTAATCCATCTAGGCTTTCACAAAATGGTTGTGGAGGAGAAGTCAGATTGTCTTGAAAAAACAAATAAATGTTAGCTAGGCGAAAAGAATGGTAAGAGAAATCACTCCAGGAAATGGAATATATATTTTGAATCAGTGCCTACTCTTCTAGTGTTCCAGAGAATCTGTGAATCAGAGCACCCAAAAGAACTTTGACCGTCTTCTCAAGAACAGTAGTAAAAAAAAAATCATAGTGATTCATTTAGAAGTTGAGAGCTTATCTGGGCCCCAAGAGTATTTCCAATACATCCTACCTTGTGATTTCCTGGGCCCCAATTTATCAGGACATTTCTCAAGCCTTCTCCAGTGGGTACCCCTAGTGCATCTAATGTTTAATATTATCATCCCGGTGTTTTGGATTACTTTTTCAAGATCTTCATCACATAATCCTGCTCTGGCTTTCCAGTATCTGCTCTTTTGCTTATATTTTATACTCAAATTGTACCCAACTCTATTTAACTTTTCAGTCTTCTCTCTTTCTTGGTATCATGTCTTACCCAAGCCTTTCCCTCTCCCTGGAATTCCCTCTTCTTAGTAGCAACCCTTCAAAATCCCATCTATCTGTCACTCTCTTCCCCTTCCCCATCAGAAGCCATCTGATTTAAATACTCCCATAGCTCTTTGCCCTTTGCTTCTACCATCCCCCATTTTAAAGTCAAACAACTTTGATTTCTTCTCTTGTAGCTAACAATGTCTAGCACAGTGCTTAGCACAAAACAGGAAAATCCTATTGGTTGCATTAGGTATTGAATTCTACTTTGGCATTGTATACTTTTAGATCAAAAATTTCTCTAAGGTACATCTGTGTTGTGGACATCTTTGTGTTCCCAGAAATTATAAATGGCAGTCAAAAATTGAGCAAATGTAAAATTAATCTAACATGGAATTCTAATCAGCTGCAGTGTTATAGTTTTTATGCTAAGACTTAATATAAATCCAGAGAAAGCCCTGTTTCAGAAGTATATCTAGCAGGGATGTTCACTTTTGTATTAGTATATTGAAATTTCTCTCTTATACTATAGTGGCCTTTAATTTGTGTTTGAATTAAAAAGATAATGCTGTAGGTTGTGTACAGAGAAGAATACCTTCATATGATGTTTAGTTTTGGAGAGAGAACATCAGTGTCTTTTATGTATTCAATATGTTGTTGTGTTGTTGTTGTTAGGTACCTTTGAGTCTTATATATCTATTGATTAATTACTACATACCAGGCACTGGAAAATAGCCATCCCTTTCCTGGAATGGCAGTGTCCAGGATAGGAATATCTTATAGGACATCTCAAAGAACAGGTCAGGCATTATTTGTTTGCAACCTTCAAATTGTGCCTAAGAATTCTGCCACTCAATGAATCAAGAATTTATGTCTGCAGATAGCTTCAATTATTGAAAAATATTCTTTATACTAAACTTTATTCTGTCTCCTTCTGGCTTTTTCCAGCCAGCACTTTTTTCTACTTTTGGAGCCCTTGGTCCAAAGTCTGTTCTTGAACTTGTACTGACTCTATGTAGAATCAAGTAAACTTCTCTTATGCACAACACCTTTTCAGTATTAAAGCTTCCTGTTAGGATAGTTTTTCTTGATTGTCAACTTGACTAGATTCAGAAATGCCTAGGAGATTAGTGAAGCACACCTCTGGATTTGTCTATAAGGACATTTCTAGAGACAGTGAAATCATGGGTGCTCTATCCTAATGAATGGATTAATCTCTTGATGGATTTAGAAAATGATGGCATTATTTGGAGGTGATAAAATGTAGCAGCTGGGGCCTCATTGGAGGAAGTAGGTGATTTGGAGTGAGTCCTTGTGGGCTGTATCTAGTCCTGGCTTCTTCCTGTTACGGATCTACTCTGCTTCCTGTGTGCCTTGACATAAATTTCTCTGCATTACCACATGCTCCCACCTACATGATATTTTGGCTCACAATAGCCTCGAAACACAGAGCCAACTGACTGTGGTGTGAACCACCTGAAACCATGAGCCAAAATAAATTTTTCCTCCTTTAAGTTAATCTTTCAGGTATCATGGTCACAGTGATGCAAAGTAACTAAGACCCATGTTGTGTGCCTTACCCCCAAATCTTATCTTCTTCTGACCAATTATATGCAAATTATAGCAATCTTTTTCCCAAAGGAATTGATTTCCATATTGCTGTTTCTTTTTACCTAAACACTTGTTGTCAGTTTGATGTTCTCTTCAGTTTGTTCTATAACAGGGCCTATGATAGGTATCAGCAGAGGTGGGGGTTGGCGGTCCAGTCCAGTGTAGTTATGAATGTGGCATGACCTCTGCTATCCCACTGTGTATGTGTGGCAGGAAGGGAACAACCACCTTGTCAGATTATTTCAATATGCTATGGCAGATCATGTCAGTGATAAGCAATGGGTACTTTGGGAGCACCCTGAAGGGCAATTGAATCTAATCTGGGTATTAGGGGAAGACTTAGATGAATTGTCACCAGAATTGAGTCTGAAATGATGACCAAATACTAGCCAGAATAGGAGGGAAAGGCAAGAAGACAATAGGAGCTGAGATATTGATATAAAAGTCAGAACAGCAGGAATGGGTGGAGTCATTATAGTTATTCTGAAATATGAAATATTTACCTAGAAAATGGCAGGTGATAGAGCATGTGAGGTATGTACATGTAAGTGTATTGGTAAATGTATGCATGTAGGTTTGTAGATATAACCTCGTTTGATAATGTTTAGATTTTGACACAGCTCTGTGCTTGGAAATTAGCATTCTCTGTAAAGTACAAGGGGCTGGGATTTAGCTCAGTTGGTAGAGTGCTGCGCTGCAGTCTCTGAGGTCCTGAGTTCAATTCCCAGCACCGCAAAAATGGGAGAAAGGCCTGGCAATCCACTCCCAAGGCAATCCTGAAACAGTCTGCCATTGAAAACCCTATGAGGGTCGCTATGAGTAGGATCCCGACTCGAGGACACCTAACAACAACAACAACAACTAAAGTACAGGGCTTTAGTCATGGTATTAGCTTTTTAAGAAGTCGTAAAGAACCAGTACTGAGCCATGTACTGTGTCACATGCCTGTTATCCCAGCCACCTTGGAAGATTTATGCAGGAGCATCACAAGTTCAAGGCGAGAAGCAGCCTAAGTGATTTACCAAGACTCTGTCTCAAAATTGAAAAAAAAAAAAACAAAAAACTTAAAAAGGGGCTGGAGGTGCAGATTAGTGGTAGAGTGCTTGCCGAGCATGAGTGAGGCCCTGGGTTCAGTCCCTCAGGACTAAGAGAAAAAAACAAAGAACCGCAGTGATGATAGATACTGACAAGGAGTGTCATATGCCTATGCAATAGTGTTTTAATTTACTTTACAGAACTCTGTACCCCTTCTGTTTCTATTCCACAGACAAGTTCTTTTGAGCATTCTTCTATGTTCCAGACACTTCAGGAGACTCAGGTTTAACTTCTCAATGTCGGTCCTTGAACTGGTGCTGAATATACATAGAAGGAAGTGCCAAATTGTTACAATATTTGAGATGACAGAATGTAATCTTGTGCTTGCCAGTGGCCATAATTGTGACCACAAGAGACAGCCTACCTGAAAATACAGCCAGTGAAGAGCAGTGGATCAGCCTTTGCGTTGACCAACAGTAATGGGTTCTTTTCTTCCTTAAAACAGTTTGAATTGAGTTCTCTGTCACTTGTATTAGTCATGATTCTCCAGAGAGATATCACCAGGATGACAAATAGATAGGAACAGAGAAATTTGTTGTAAAGAATTGGCTTATTCAATTATGGGAGCTGTCAAGGCTGAATTCTACCAGGCAGGATGAAGATGTGGGGAAGAGTTGATGTTGCTATCTGCAGTTCAAAGGCTGTGTGGAGGGAGAATTCCTTCTTGAGGGATTTTTGGTATTTTCTCTTAATGCCTTCAACTGATTGGATGAGGCTCACCAACAGTATCAAAAGTAACCATTTTACTCTGCTGATTTAAATGTTAATCAATTGAAAAATAGCTCAAAACAAAATTTAATATGCTAATGTTTGGCCAAACAACTGGGTACCATAACCTAGCTAAGTTAGTGTAGCTTTCCCTGGTGTTCAACTTAGAATTGGGGGAATGGCTTAATGCAAGGGCATCCAAACTTTGGGCCTCTGTAGGCCAGATTAAGTAAAGAGGAGTTGTCTTGAGCCACACATAAATTTTATAATATAGTTGATGCATATACATTCTAGGGCTGGGATTTAGCTCAGTTGGTAAAGCGCTGCGCTGCAGTCTCTGAGGTCCCGAGTTCAATTCCCAGCACCACAAAAGTGGGAGAAGGGCCTGGCAATCCACTCCCAAGGCAATCCTGAAACAGCCATTGAAAACCCTATGAGGGTCGCTATGAGCCAGATAACAACAACAACATATACATTCTAAGAGGAGGAGTTCACCAAGAAAACAAATGCTAAAAATCACATGATGTCAAAATATTTTATGGTGCCACATTACTAGCCATCCTGGGCCACATATAGCATATGGGCCACAGGTTGGACTTACGTAGTTTAACGCTTGAGAGAATTTGATGATGCTGTTGTTAAATCTAGCCAAATCTAATCATTCATCCCTGAAATATACCCACCCTCTGGGACATAGCTTCAGGTTAGCATGGGCTAAGACTTGTTTAGAAGGTTTTGGAGTGGAAATATCCATGACTGTTAATCTGCAGAAAGACATTTCTGGTATGTTTTTGTAGTAATCTCACACCTGGCACTCTGTCTCCTCTGCACTTCACTGTTCTTCACTCAGCTCCTTTCTGGATGTTGCACTTGGATTGTCATATACCACTTCAGACTAGATATGTGCCCTAAAAAATCATGTGCAAGTTCATAAAAGAATTCTACCTGGCATTTTCAAGTGTAGCTCACTTGAACTTGTAAAAGTCAGGTGTAAATTGAGAATGGATTTACACCTAAACCTTTTTGGTGGATTTTGGTATTTATTTGGAGCTGACATTTGGAAAATAACCCACTTGCCTTTAGAATCAGTCCCCTCCTCACTGCAAAGTGTGTTTATATGCATGTGAGGGTGGCAAGTATAATATGCTTCAGGTGAACTTCACGCCACTTTGTTTATTGAGTTTGAGCCAATTTAAAATGGAAGTCAGCAATATGTGAATTCAGTAATTTCAGCAACATGGCCTCTTGGGCAGGAGTTTGGCTCTGAATCACATTTGTTGCCTGAAGACATTAATGTTTCTGTGGCATGGTTTCCTGAGCCTGATTCTTCAACAGTAATATGTTGATGATTGGCATTTTAGATATGGTTGGTGTTCTACAGCTGAATCTCTGCTCAAATTCAGAGCCTCCATGCAGGCTTCTGCCACTGGGTGAGTTGATGAAACAGATCATGCTTCCTCTCATGATGCTGCAGCAAACAGATGGAATGGCAAGCTGTCTATGATGCTGAGTATCTCTGAGCAGGAACCTTCCCTTCTGTCTACCTCAGCCATTTCACTTTTATGAAGTGTGCTACTGAGTCACAGAGAGATTATACAACAAGGAATAGACGTGGCACCTTCAGCCCATGAAACTCTTGAGCTCAGTATTTAGTGTACATCTGAAACCCATCACAGTCATAAAGATCCTATGAGATAATTATTTTCCAAGGTAAAATTAAAAATGGAGTTAAATTCTCCTGCCCACTTCCTTCATTTAAGAGAAAATGAAAATATGATCCAGAGGGATTAAGTCCCCTCTCTCAAGTTACATAGTGACAGAAGGGGAGCAAGAATTCCAGGTTCTCTTGAGTCAGAATATTTTCCTTTTAAGAGAGAATGACCAATGAATGAATGAACTGGATTGCAAGACTGGGAATTACAGAGGTTTCCATCATTTTTAATGTTCCTAAAAAACTGAAGCTTTGAGGTTCTTTGACCTCTTCTTGTATTTATTGCTTCATTTTTTATATTCCTGGAAGGAAGGACTCTTGATGTATTTCTGTCTTGGAGAAATATTCATTTATATGAATGGTTTGAAATTAGCTTGTCCTAAGACTCACTGAAATATAGTTAAAATAAATTCCCTCAGAAAAATGATACAGCAGGAATGGTTTTATCATTTGCATGGATCAGTTCCAGGAGTTCTCTTCAGTTTAGTTATTAGTTCTCCCTATAGCATGGGATATTCAATTAAACCCTCCCTCAAATTACCCATAAATTCCAATGAAAATGGAAGAAATTCCATTTAGTGAACAGTTTCTGTCATGGAATCTAATAATAGGGTATAATGAGAATATTTCTCACCTATGCACTTGCATGAATATTTTTGGTCTAGTTTTTGTTTTGATTTTGGATTTTTTGTGTGTCTTGGTTTTTGTTTTTTTCCCAGAATTGGTATGCATGTCCAAAATTGCTGGAATGTGGAATATGTGGGATCAGGTATAATTGCTTACAGACATAAGACTGTAGAGGTTTTTTTTATTGTTTATTTGTTTGTTTTTATTTTGTGTGCTTGGGACCGAATCCAGAGCCTCTCACATGCTCAGCAAACTCTCTACTACTGAGCTTCACCCCCAGGCCTTGATCTAAGTATTGTATAGCACCATTTCACTACTGATTTGGTGGTCTCTTTAGTGAAATCTTATAATATGTCATAACCACATCCTTTTCTATTAAATAGAACTACTGGGATATGAGTCATGTGCAATACTCATTCTTCCATTCTTATTAGAGCACATAAATTTTTTTGTAGCTTTTGCTTAGGGCCGTCCTTGTCACTCCATGCACTAAGCATCTATGGATTAGATATAGATATGAATAACCCACTCTGAAAAATTCATCTGGTTTGCATCAAGTAGAAAATGATTATTGGCATCCATTTGGGTGTTGACAATGAGAGATAAATCAGATGCAGATGGTCTCTCTATGTAACCTATGGTCTAGTGCAAGAGATAAGGCAGAGAGGAGGGAGAAGAAATAAAACAGCATGGAGTCAGGAGCCTTGTTAATAAAAGGCAGGGATTTTCACCCTCAGACTAGGAGATAATGGATGAAAACGCATTAGAGCTGCAATTCAGAATGTTCTGGAGATGCGCTTATCTGAATTTTGTTCTGCGTTCTCTGTAAGTGGTTTGAGCTAGAGCTATGCAGGAATATGAAGATGGAGAGAGAACATCCAGAGCATTCTGACAGATGTTTCATAGAGTAGAAAGGAGTGACTCTCAGCCCCACTTAACATTGTACTGATCAGATGACAGGGGCTCATTAGGGTTAATACATTACTCCACAAGTCATAAACACCTGGGATTTCAGCCCTCACTTTCTATTCCTTCTTCATAGTTATTTTCAGAATTCCTTGATTATTAGTTAGATTTGTTTGGATGCAAGGGACAGAAAATGACTCTGGATAATTTAAGCAGAAAATAAATTTGTTGAAAAGTTAACAGATGTTCACAGACTCTTGAAGATTTCAGAAAGACAGATTCAGAGGGCATAAGCCAGTATAATGAAAGGTGTGGAAGATAATAGTACCAACCGTATTCTCAGGGACGACATGACCAAAGAAATGAATGGGCTCTAAATTTTGTAAACTTGTTTTTCTATTTCTGTGTCAGTGCTCAGAATCCAAAATCTTGCAGTGAGCAATGTCTGATGGACTTATTAGGAATAATGCTCAGTGTCCACCCCTTTGTGAGGGAAAAGCTGAGCATCTTGATTTATACCCAACTGTGACAACACCCATTAGTGAAGAAGAAATGGCACCAAATGAAGCCAGAATGGATAACCAGGAAAGATCATACATCCACTATAGGAATAAAGGCACATTTCAGAAAAAGAACAAACCAACAATGCAAACACACAGTTTATATAGATAAAGCAACAAATGATTTTGATGGGCCTCAATTAACAAATGCGATATAACATTTTCTCTCTAATGTTTAAAATATGACATATATATCCCAAATGCTCAGCCAAATATGATGAGGTTTAACTATATTTCTTCCATAAGCCATGGCTACTTGTTTCTCTTTGTACCCTCTAGCATACACATAAGAAGACAAACTTTAACACAAGCTAATTGTAGTAGATTGGCTGGGATTTAGCTCAGTTGGTAGAGTGCTGCACTGCAGACTCTGAGGTCCCGAGTTCGATTCCCAGCACCGCAAAAATGGAAGAAGGACGTGGCAATCCACTCCCAAGGCAATCCCAAAACAGTCAGCCTTTGAAAACCCTATTAGGGTCACTATGCGTCCGATACCAACTTAACAGCACCTAACAGCAACAATTGTAGTAGATGCTCTCTGTGAAGATGTGAAAGTTATGATAGGATTTACCCCCAGGTTTAAAGTGCTCTAGAACATTGTTTAAGTGAGCTCTCTCCAGAAAGAAAAAAAAAATATTCTTGAGAAAGGATAGTATGATTAATGTTACCTACAGTCCAAAGCACGTGGTGTGTCTGTGTGTGTGTGTGTGTTTGTGTGTGTGTGTTCATGCACTCCTTTGTGTATATTTATACACCAGAAAGATAATTAAGGATGAAAAAGAGTTTTCCAGCACAAATTAACCACTTTCAGATGTTATAGAGCCACTAGCGATTTCTTCTGTAGTTTATTCCATATATAGCAATGCCTTCCCAAGAGAAATGAGTTCCTAAAATAGGTTTCACCTGAAAACTAGAAGCATCTTATCAAGAATGGCCTTTCTTTCTACCCTCTAGAATATCTACTGCCAATTCTTGTAATTTATGAATGGAATAAGAGAATTATTATTACAAGGGTTTTTACCAGTACAATCTCCTTCAATGATCATAGCACCATGAGATAATTATTTTGACATGAGGATACTGAGGCACAGAGAAGATTTAGTAAAGTGCCTAAAATTATCCAGGGTGTCTCTCGTTTATAATAGTGTTCTTTGCATTATCATTTTCTTCATTGAACTAGAGGCCCTGTGAGAGCAGGTGTGGTTTCTTATTCATACTTATATCATGTATGACTAATATAGTACCTGGCACATAACTCAATTGAATAAATAAACATGATAAGGTACACTATAAGGGTATATTGCAACATTCGTGCACCAGTGAGTATAATGTTGTTGTTGTTGTTAGGAGCTGTCAGGTCAGTGACCAACTCATAGCAACCCTATGTACAACTCGAGAAACAGTATTGACAGTGCTTCTCTACTATTCATAGGGTTTTCAATGGCTGATTCTTTTGGGGAGTGGGTTGCCAAGTCCTTCTCCCAAGCCTGGTGTTCCCAGGTGGTCTCCCATCCAAGTACTAACCAGGCCTAACCCTGCTTAGCTTCTGAGATCTGATGGGATCTGACACCACAGTGGTTTGGCTGCAGGCTACTGAACATAATAGTTTACAAGAAAAAGGAAAGTCACATGGCATTTTCTAATTCATTTATAGTTTTCATATCTATTAGCTCATTTGATTTTTACAAGGAATTCATGTAGTTGGAGTCATTCTTGTTTATTTAACTTAAATTTTCATGAGCAATTAAGAACTATTACAATCATGTCAGAATCAGCAGTTTGATACAGGGTCTCATCAGGTTGCACAGGCTGCCTCTGGCTTCAAACTGAGGATGCTACTATCTCAGTCTCCCAAGTTGCTGGGATTATAGTCATGCACTATTGTGCTCAGTTTACAACAATTTTCTTGAAGATGATAATATAAACATAGATCAGGAAGAAGGAAACCTGAAATTGGAAAATTCTCCATGTAATTGTTGGGAAAAGAAGTGATAAGAAAGAACTCACCTTTCTTTTCAAGTTGAAGTTCATCTATAACATACTCCTTATATCCTGTTTCTCTAAGACTGCTTTAAAGTAAATGATAAAATAGACAAAATAATAGAGACAGAAGATAGGATAACACTCTAAAAGTAAAATCAATTTTAAAAAATACAACATAAGGATCTGCAGTGGTTTAAGAGAGAGGGGAAAATAGGAGTATGGCTGAAATGGATAAAATTACAGTTTGACAAGACTGATGTCCTTTCTCAGAGAACTCCTGAGATACAGATCAGAACAGTGATGGTATTTAATGGTCCTCAGGATAATCTAAAGGACTTATTAAAGCAGAAACTACTGTCTCCATTCCCACAGCTCCTGATTAGGTCAATATGGGTGGGACCTGAAAATTTGCATTCCTAGGTTCCCAGGGAGTGTTGCTGCTGGTTTGAAAAGTATGTTTAGAATGTTATGGTGTGGATCTTAAATGTTCCCCCAGTCTGCACCAGTTAAGTGCAGTGACCAAGTCACTGATCTGTGGCACTACTGGACAAGTGGTGGAATCTTTGGAAAGTTGGGCCTAGTAGAAGGAAGTTAGGTCATCAGGTCTGTGCCGTTGAAGGACATGTTGGCATCCCTGGCCATTCCTCTCTCTCTCTTTACTTCTCTGTTGCCACAAGGTAAGCCATTTCCTCTGCCACATGCTTCTACCATGACATACTGTCTCATCATAGACCCAAAAACAGCAGGACCAAGGAAATACGGACTGAAACCTCCAAAACTGTGAACCAGAAAACCCAAAACCACAAAAACATCAAAAACCCTTTCATCTTTTAAGTGAATTTATGTCAGATATTTTGTCACAGTGATGGAAATCTGTCTAACACATACAGAATGACTATGCTAGACTATTGGGTTCCCTCTCTTGGAAGCTCCCATTAGCAGCCACTCATGAGCAGGGATAGTTCTCTCACTAGTCAAGTGCTATGTGGGTGTTTTTTCATCTTTTTAATGGGTGTATAGTACACACACCCAGGGAAGTATGAACAGCTAGTCCCCTGTTGAGTCTTTAGACTGCATATGGTCATGTGTCCAAGTTACTAAAACATAGATTTGGTGATGGATCATGACATTGACTTCAAAAATGCATTAATATAGTCACATTCTTACAAGACAGGAACATTTAGAGAGAAATGAAATGAGAGAAAATGAATAAGAAGCATTACTGTGTAATGTACTTTATTGAAGTTGGCTACAGTTAATGATAGGTGAAGTTTAGATCTTAAGAAGATCCTATTCCTTGTGGGACATTAATGTACATTTTCCTTACCCATCTCAAATTGCATCCTAAAGAGCATGTGAATGAGGATAGAAATCAAGACTCATGAGCACTGTATTAATCGTATATTAAATCTGAATTCTAAAGAAAGCATTCATATGTGTTTTTATTTATTTATTTATGCTTTGTAAAGCACTAAAGTTCTCACCTACTCTGGTGGCAGTTAGACATCTATTAATTTAGTAGAATATCCAAATGACTGTAGAAGTCCATTTTAAAAATATGCTTCATAGAATAAAAGAAACCCCGGGGACGTAATGCATAACACATGGACATCGCTTTTGTGTTAGCATGTCCTCTAGTTTATACCTACCACTATGATCAGTGAAAAATCTCCTTGATATTCACGCACTCAGACAATGCTCCATTATGATTTTTGAGAAAAAAATCAATGGGGTTACATGAAGAGAAATGAGGCATGTCGTTGATTCATTAATTATAAGGTGCTTGAAAAAATGAATCAGCGTGATGGAAGTGGTTGTATTGACTTTTAGCATTATTATTGTTTGAGTCAGAAGTCACATTTGCAATTTGCTTTCCACTGCTGATGAGCAGGCCACTTATGTCATCTGATCAGACCATGTGTTTTACCTACTTCATGTAATATTGGGGAAGCAAGGCAAGTGGAGATTTCATTACAAATGGAAAAAGGATCCAGCAGTTTGTTACTTAAGTGATCTCCCTGTGGCTATTTGATTTCACCTGCCACTGCAAAATATGATCTGTATAATCTAAGCCAGGGGGTAGATGAGTGTTCACATGTTTCTATATCTTTGGAAATTTTCACAACAAATTGATAGGAGGGGAAATAAAAGATCATATAAACTCCATTATCAAACTGCCTAGGTTCAAATTCTAGCTTTCCTGGTATGACCTTAGACAACTCCCTTAAATTCTGTGCTCTAGTTTCCTCATCTATAAAATATCACTTGTTGGATTGTAATGAAATACTCTAAGTGAGTTAGTGCTTTCAAAGTTCTCAAAAGAGTAACTGGAATAGAACAGGCCTAGATTTGGGGTACATGTGCATGTGTCTAATTATAAAATAAAGTAAAACTTTATGTACCATTTCATAAATATCTTTGTGTTTTGTTTTTATTTAAAATCATAGAGAATTAAATTCACAAAGACTATTTAATTTGACTCTCTTAGTTCCAAAGGTGTAGCACGAACAAGTGCATGAGAATTCTCAGGTATTTAATATCATAGCCAGATCCATACATCAGATTTTTCCAATTGGAAGCCTCCTATTATTGTTAATACATAGATTTCTCCTGTCAGGGGGAAAAATTGTAGTGTTGTGTTTTGTTAAACTATCCTTTCCTGCTTATTTTATCAAGGTTTCATGCTTTTCATTAAATTACAATATCTGAATTTTCACAAATGTTACTGAATTTCATGAGCTCAAATTGTTGCTAGTACCTTAGCTATAATTCATTATAATGAATGAGTCACTTTGAGATATAATGGAATAATAAAAAAGCATGCGTGTTTTATATAATACCAGTCCATTCTTGTGTTGGTTCCTTTGGGTACTAAGAAACCAAAAATTTGAATTCAGCAGCTTGATTTTCAGGTTTAGAAGCTCATCAAATATGTTATCTCTAAGAATGTCCCGTGTCAACTTAAAAGTTCAATAAGTTAATCTCATAGTTACCATTTGCTTGAAAATGGAAGTTAGTGACATGAACTTAAAAAATAACTCCAATCTTTGCTACGTACATTAAAAATAATGATGATGACAAAATATCCTCAACTGTTCATGGTACAATGGCATTTTCAAAAAGGAAAGGCAATTTCCAACAAAAGGCAGTCATTTATATCCAAACATTTCATTAAAAGTAGCCCATGTTGCTTAGAAGAAATGGATATAATTATTGGATTGGATAGTAATAAGGAATGAAATATGAGACTCTGCCATTCTTGGAAGAGATAAATTCTCCAGATTTTTGAGAATTAGGTTAACCCCAGCTGCTGTGCAGATCTGGGAGATGAGCAAACACCTTCAGTGACAGAACTGTGAAGTTTTAATAAAGGGGCCTCCTGGTATGGACCTGAGTCTCTAGCAGTGTGGCTTGACATCTCACACCATGAATATTCAAAACCTGAGTGCCTTCATGTACCTCCTGGAAACACTCCATTCCCTCCTACCCAGAGAGTAGGTACACATGTGCATGTACACCCTACCCTGCAACCCACCCCAGAAGAAAAATGATAGGATATTTTTTCTAGTCTGAAAATATTACTACACAATAGTAATAAATGAAGTTTTTATGTGGAGATAATATATATGAAAATCTATAGTCCTGTAAAGTGTTCTCATATGAAAACTTTAAAGTGTAAGTACAGTCATCTATTATGGCTTCCTGCTTTCTGCATTGCAGGACTGTGTTTTCATATTCCAATGTCTGTTACTAATTGCATGTTCAGAATAAAAGATAGTTTATCTCCCTGAGATATCACTTGCACCACCCTCCCCACCCCAGTGAACTTTGCTTAGACCATAGAAGCTCAGTTTTAAGCCAGATCATCACAAATACAGCTTTATAATTTGATGACAATCAAGCAAAAATGCATATCACATTTACAAGATATAAGAACTTAATTTTATTGGTAGAGACAACCATTCTCTAGCATGAGGAGTATATTCATATTTCTGGTTTATTTTTTAACTCTTGGGCAGGGCCCCAACTTACTTTTATTGTGGTGTGATGCTCAACCTTGGTTGCACATGAGAATCATTTGGGGAGCTTTGAAAAGTACTAATGTTTTGAGTCCTATTCCTGCTTTATGATTATGATTTGATTGGTAAGGGTGCAACCTGGGCACAAGGGATTTCTAAAGTTCCCTCATCATGTTGTAATATGCTGCACAGGATGCAAAGTATTGAAGCCCCAGTCGCCAAAGCACAGCAAGTTTATCACAGGCAAATTTTCAGACCAGCCTTCTTTCCAATTCAGTAAGATGAACAATTTCACTTATTCAAAAAAAGTCTTCTCAGTAACTAATTATTGAGCCTGGCATGGTGGCCCATGCTTTTAATCTCAGCACTGGGGAGGCAGAGGCAGGAGGGTGAGTTTGAGGTCAGCCTGGGATCCATAGAGAGACACTGTCTCAACAAAACAAAAGAAATAATTTATTGGGATTACACAATGCATGTTTCTCCAATTTTTACTTATGGCTAAAACCCACCTTTGTTAACTTATTTAATCATCACTTCATAGGCATTCTGACCTTTCTAAAGTGAATCACTAGCACTAAATATTTAGCCCATGTTATAACAAGAACTATAATAAATACAAATTACATTATCTAGTAAAAATGCTTTGCAAGTATTGCAGTGCACCAGATACTTCACGTGTGAGGTAGTACATGAACATGATTTTGCTTTGGGGACTTTGGTTGCTAGTTGTGCAGGCCTTGAAAAACTCCAAATAATACATTATTTAAAGGCATCCATGCTATAGGGAATATGGGTAAAGCAGTTTACAGATTGCTTATCTTGGCCAGACGCAAGTAGTAATTGGAGAGGAAAAAGAAAAATCAGTCAGGAATAATTTTAATTGTATATTGTTGTGGAAGTTTTAGTCTGGCTTTTGTTGTATTTTAATAGTGACAGCTGCACCCAGAATTTCTTATTTCCATAACTAGTGCAATTTCCTTTTCCTGAAAGCTCTGTGTGGTTGTAACCTGGTCTTTTGTTTTCCTGGTTTGACTAAGGAAATTAATTTTTTTGTTACAAGATGGATAAAAGACAAATGCCTAAAAGGTGTCAATTGCATTCACATTTTAATATGGAGAAAGCATACAATCCTATGGTCTGTCTGCAACTAATTTTAGGTATGATTTTGTTTTTCCGGCCACCCATGGGTTTGTCACAAATTAATTAAATGCGCCATTTCTTTCATCTAATTGAGGCCATTTCTACCTCTGATGAATAATTTCGTCAAGTTTGTTACAAAGGAAAATGCTCTGTGAGTGACTTTTTATGCAGAGTAAACTCACAGAACAGCTCTATTTTATCCATTGCTTGCAGCAAAGGCTTTCCAGACATTCCACTGGGAGTTGTTCCCTCTCAAAGAAAGCTAATCTATCCCTTTTTTAAATGTACAGCATGAAAATGTACTTGACCCAAGATTCAAAACTCAGAAGTCAGTTTTACCCAGCAGGTACAATGTACATTAAGTCAATAAAATGGCAGGATGTGAAATCACTGAATTTGGAACTTGGATTCAGGTGAGAATCGATCAACCCAAAGAAGAGATCCTTTATTTCTGAATGGGCTATTTGAAGCACTGGCCTTCAGAGTCACTGTCAGTTTGTGGTGATTTCCTCAGCCAAAGCTGTATCACACCTAGCAAAGGGTTTGCAGACTCAGGTACATATAAGGGCCAGGTAGATAATAGGTGGTAAAAGAGACTCCACTCAGGAGTTTGGAGAGTGTATGGCCCACCCAAAGTGGTCAGAAGCTACTGAGTTCCAGCCAGTTCCTCCCTTGTATGAAAGCCAGCACAATGTTATGAGTTCTCAATTTTTAAAGAGGAACTATGAACCTGGATTTATCTTTTAAATGCTGGAAGCTAATTTAAAAAAAAAAAGAAAAAAGAAAGAAAACAACCACCAGAGACACAAGAGATATTTTAGGACCAGATTTCACAAGAGATCTGAGGCATGATATATTCAAGTTTCTCCAACTTGAGGAAGGAGAAACATCATGTAGAACTGGAAGTAGGTTAGGAAGATGGCAAGGTCCCTGAAGAGGCAAGAAGGGGGTTTTCATGAGCACCATTCTCCACATTCAGAACACTAACCACAGAGAGGATTAGCATAGTGGAAGGAGAATTACTCACTTAGTAATAACACTTCTACATGCTAAAGAACTTCTCCCATCACCCAAGTGCTGCTTGTCAGACCTGGGACTGGCAAACTATTAATAAAATCATAGAACTTGTAGGAACCTTTGAGAAAGTACAAATTCCAGCTCACTGTATATGAAGGGTCCAAAGACCACCAAGGATAATAAGTAACTTGCACAAATCCTATCACTAGCTAATGATAAATACAGCCTATCTCTCCATTGTATATGGTACAAAGATTTTTAAGCATTTGAATTGAATACTCAACAATTTCTTTCAAATCTTCCTTCATTATGTTAAGATTTTTTAATAGTGTTATTTATGGTATAGTTCATCAGAGGGCTGCATGGTTCATCTCACTGGCTATTAATGATAGATGAATCATCATTCAGCATTTGCTGAATTATACAGCAATTAAGCTGCAGTTTATAGAAGCTCTCCAGAAGTATGGAATGTGCTTGTCGGTGCAAAAGCTTGACATAAGATTGTTTATACATTGTTATTATAACTATTATTGTAGGTAAGTTACAAATAATGGAAGGAGATATACCAAAAGTAGGTGTTAGGTGATTTTAGAAAATAGTTTTCTCTGAATTAAAATGGCTAGCCATCAGAATAAATTATTGTTTTAACATCTACTGAAAATTCAACAACATACCAGTTGCTGTAGAAATATAAAATTCTGTTGGATAGTGAAGGAAATGAAAAGTAATACTTCTTTCTTACCCATTACAGGGTTCATAGCTAGGCCCCTCCAACAAAACACAAATTAATCAGAACAAAGCATATAGACTTATTTAACTTTATGTGACAGAGGAGCCTTCAGAAACGAAGACCCAAAGAAAGCAGAAAAACTGTATTTTTATGTTTAGGTTTGCTTAAGAGTAGACAGTGTGTGGAGATATAATTGGACAAAAGAGGATATGATCAATAGTAATGCTCTTGGAGGAAGGCTTGTTTGTTCAGATTTGTCTTGGAGGCTCTATGTCTTTATTGTTTTCATCTGAGTTTAAGGAGCTCCCCTATAGAATAAGAGTCTTAAGATTTGTTTAGGGAGAAAATTCTTCAATGATTTGCTTCAGAAAGATCTGAGAGACCTTCCTGATTCTGCTGTTTCCTAAAGGATGAAGGTGCCATGCTTTCAGGTGGTATGTCCTGAACCTCATAGATACTGTCTCTGTAAATTGGTAATGCTGAAAGGTAATGAAATAGATGTAGAAAGAAATAAGCATGAAAGAAAGATAGAAAGCAGAGACTTTGGATTCTGCCAGACCTTGATTTTGCTTCCACACTATTATTTGTTCATACTGCCTTGGAAAATGAAGTTAACCTTTCTCAAAGTCTCAGGCTTCGCATCTGTGAAGTCCAAGTGATAGTAATATCCTTTTTGTGATTGAAATGAGATAATGCACATGAAGTATGTAGCAAAGAGCCTGTTGTGGAGACCTGCACCAAAATTATTAGGTATACTCACCATCATTTTGTATCTTAGCCTTGATAACAGAACAAGTGATGGTAATAGCTTCAGCAATCTAGTAGCCATAGAAGTGATCACTCCTTATCGAAAGGGAGGCACACCATATGCCAGGGAGAGTGCTAGGACTTTTGCATGATTGTTATCTAGATTTCACAACAATCCTTTGAAAATAAATATTGTTAATAAATATTATTCCATTACTATTTTATAAAGAAACTGAGTCTCAGAGTTTAGGGACTTTTTCCAGCATCTCATGGCTAAAAATTGAGGAGCTGAGATTTAAACCCAAACATTTATGATTCCAAAATTGTTTTTCCACTGTTCTATAGACAAATCAATGTGTAGCCTTAGATAATGACATGATCCTACATAACTAAGGGCCACGTGGGGAAGTGTGGAAGCAAAAGATATTTCTTCACTAGTTGTACAGCCAGGGAAATGGATGCTATGCCAAAACAGAACTGGATGTAAAAGAGGAAGATTCTATCCTTTAACCTGCAGAAAAGTCAGGTGGCCAAAGTCAAAGGACCTTGTCCAAAGACAATGCCAAATCAAATAAGTATTCACCTTCAAAGAGAAAGCTATTATGTATTCTCAATGAGAAGATGATCCAGCAAAACACCAAAGAAAGCCAGTGAGAGCTTCCTGGGCCTTGTATTCATTCCCAGTATTGAGGTGGAGAGGTAGACTAGGAAAGAGATAAAATATAGTTTACAGGCATGGAAATAACACGGTCAATATTCATATAACTGGAGAATGTCATGTGTTTTATAAAATAGTTTTCTTAAAATGTGATAATATTTTATTTATGTTTAAGAGGCTTTTATTGTTAATTTTTTAAGTTAGTTTCATTAAGATATTTCCATACACGTAAATTTCTATCATTGTAAATTTTTCATGTTCACACCCACATTATCCTCTCAGGCGCTCCCTGCTCTCTCCTGCTGGTCCTTTTCCTCTCCACAAACAATCTCCCTTCAGCTTGCTTGTTTCATATAAAATCTAGATTCTGAACCAGATATGGTGGCTCATACCTATAATCCCAGCAACTTGGGAGATGGAAGCATTTGGATCACAAGTTGAAGGCCAGAGGCAGCCTGTGTAATTTAGCAAGACTCTGACTAAAAACAAACAAAAAAAAAATTGGTCTGGGGGTGCAGCCCAGTGGCAGAACACTTGAAAAGTATGTGCAAACCCTGAGTTCAACCCACAAGTACCACTAAAAAAACTAAAAATAAAAAATAAATTCTATATTCTGCCACTCTGCCTGAATGAAAACCTCTGATAGTTGTCTTTTCCCTGTTACCCTTTCTTATTGCCCCTCTCCCACCTTTGTCCCCTCTCTTCCACCAAATATTTTTATGACACATATATATGGACAGAGAGAGAACACACACACACATACACATTTTAAATCTAGAGTCCACATATAAGAGAAAACATGGCAATATTTATCTTTCTGGATCTGGGTTATTTCACTGAAAATGATGGTTTAGAAGATTTCTGAAATATGAACATCCCTAAATTCACAAATACCTGTAGCATGTTTTTTTTCAGGGAGGATAGCACTTTTTTCCCCAGGAAGAAACGAAGTTTACTCTGTACACAATATTTGCTTCTAGTATGGTGAGGATTACAAAGTGGAGGAGCCACTTGGTAGCACTGGGTCAATGTTCAGACAATTTGTAGACCTCTTTACCCTAGTCTTCTAGGGATTATAGCTTAAAATTGTACTTTAGCAAAATCAGAAGATGTGAGGCAGAAGTGGGGATCCCTTATAAAAATCAAATCTCAAATGTTCATCCTTCAATACCAAGATTGTATTTTAATTAAGAGTGCTCACAAACTTCACAGAGAAATCTTCACAGGTTTTCATAGTCTTCTGGGACGTCTAAGGAAAGTCAATATGTTCCAATCAATAAAATTACCCTTAAGAAATGGACCCATATCAAAGTATTCGCAGTAACATCATCTTACTACACATACGTGTTTCTTTCCTCCCACTCCCCTGTACCACTTCCTTGCAGTGAATAGAACTGCTTTTCATTCATATGTAGAATAAAGCAGAGATCTAATTGCAGAAATAACATTGTGAACCTATCTGTAAATTTTCTATTTCTTGACAATAGTGAATTTGTTCAGTCTTGAAGAAAACTGCTATAGTTCTAAGGAATTTGGATTTATTCAATTTCCAGCTGATCAGTTTAATGGAGTAGTAATACACAATAAGACAACCTAAACAAAATAATTATATGGCTCCTTATAGAGTAGATACAACACTTATACATTTGTGACTTTAAAATAAAAAGGATGCTTACGGTAAGAATCCAATTCACCGAAAGACTTCTTAGGCTTCTCCCACGTAGCAGATTTGAAAGAGGTTTGGTTTAGAGAGCCATGGCTTTACTTTATTGCTTTTAGGTGCCATGGAGTCGTGTCCAACTCATATCAGCCCTCATAGGGTTCTCAATGGCTGTTTCAGGATTGCTTTGGAAGTGGATTGCCACATCCTCCTCCCATTCTTGTAGTGCCAGGAATTGAACTCAGGACCTCAGAGACTGCAGGGCGGCACTCTACCAACTGAGCTAAATCCCAGCTTACTTTACTTTACTTACATAAAACTCAATTTAAGATGATTAGTGTTTTAGACTCCTCTTATATATTAATCTTATTTAGTTTTTATGTTCTAGGTTTCTGGGGGGTATTTTCTATATTCCATGGGTAAAATTAAACAGTTCTGGATTCAAAGAAATTGTATCGTGGGAATCTATACTGTGAATTTATTTTAAATCTATTTCAAAGGTAATCTTGAAATTAAGGAAACTGGACTACCTACCTCACTAATTGGTGATTTATTTTACTTTATTGGAGTTTAGTGGAATGTCAAAAGTGAGATTGGTCAGGGGAGGAGGAGGGAAAGAAGATTGTTTTGTTGGATTCTGTTATGAGTATTTCTCAGGATTTAGAAAAATCAGAAGCTTTTCTTCATTTTATTTGAAACGTCATTTAAAACTGTTAGATAGCATTGGGTTCCTAAAGTGTTTGTAGAATTACTCTGTGAATCCATCTAGGTTTCATGCTTTACATGGCAGTTCTTAGACAGCTAGTTTGCTAACTGACCTAATTAGATTTTACATTTCCTTTCGATTCAGTTTTAGATCTTTATGTTTTTCTTCTCATTATCTTTTTGTATGGAATGGAAAAAAAATGATCTCTTTTGATTTTTTTTCTGTGTCTATAGCTATTCTTTACTGTTTACATACTTGGGCTTTTATTCCTTTATTATAGAAGAGTGTTTAACGACTTACATCTTTTATAGCTTTCTTTAAATTAGATATAATTAAATAATTTTTCTATTTTCTCATTTACCATATTTTTTGTTCATTTTTTATTGTTCTTTTGTTTGTTCTTAACTTACATGTTAATCTGTTTCTTTCATTACATTAAGAGTCATAAATGGGCCAGGTGCCATGGTGCATGCCAATAATACCTGTAACTCCAGTGACTGAGGAGGCTGAGGTAGGAGAATCATGAATTTGAGGCCAGAGCCTACCTTTGTAACTTAATAAAAAATTAAAAATTAAAAAAGGGGTTGGGAATGCAGCTCAGAGGTAGAATACTTGCCTAGCATTCATTCGCAAGGCCCTGGATTCAATCCTAAGTACCTAAAACAAATCATGAGTATTCCCCTGTGCATTGCTTTCTTTCATCCATATAAGTTTTACATGGTGTTTTCATTATCATTTTGGAAATATTTTGCAGTTTTTATTTTAATTTTCTGTTTGACCTATGATTGTTTTCAATTTGCCAGTGGGTTTTTTCTGGTTTCTAATTATTCTATTGCTTTATTTGGACATGTACTGAATTTGTGTGATGAAAAAGGTCAGTTATTATGACTAAGCAAAAATAAGCATGTACATATTGCTTGTTGTTGTTGCTGTTGTTAGGTGCTGTCATAGCAACCCTCTGTACATCAGGGGAAACACTATTGTCAGTGCTTCTCTGCGGTTCACAGGGTTTTCAACAGCAGATTGATTATTGGGAGGGGGTTGCCAGGTCCTTCTCCCAAGCCTACAGCTTCTGGTGTTCCCAGGTGGTCTCCCATCCAGGTACTAACCAGGCCCGACCCTGCTTAGCTTCCGAGATCTGACAGGATCGGATGCCACAGGGCTACAGCTGCAGGCAATATATTGCTTAGAATCACATTTTTTTAGGAATTGTATGTACTGTGCTCCTTGCAATTGTACCACTGTGGTTTCGGATCCCATCACTTCTCTGAAGCTAAGCAGAGAAGGGCCTGGTTAGTCCTTGGATGGGACACCACATGGGAAGACCAGGTGCTGTGTGCTTGGGGAGAAGAACCCAGTAACCCACTCCCAAAAAACAATCCGCCATTGAAAACCCTATGAATAGCAGAGAAGCATTAACAATACAGTTTTGCCTGTTGTACATAGGGTTTTTATGAATTGGACACAGACTCGACAGACAGCACCTAACAACAACAACATACACTGTGCTAATTTTTTTCCACTTGAACTATCATTGAATGGAATTTTTATATTAAGAGTACCTTATACTAATGTGTTTCATTGTATTTCTCTGTATATTTCCTATTGTACTTGTCTTGTGAATGTTGCTTATGTGTTAGTTATGTATATGAATATTAAACTTTTTTGTGGATGGAACCCTTTATCATCAAAGATTTCTCCCTTATTTCATTTGCTTTTTGCCTTATCTAACACTGTTATAGTGACTCCTCATTTCTTTATAATATTTACATTTGTTGAGTATACATTTGTCCATCCTTGTATGTATAAATATTTGTGACCTTTTTATTTAGGAATTATTGGGCTTTGCTTTGTGATTTAAACTGTGGGTCTTTTTCTTTTACTACTACTTTCACATTTCATTAATATAAAATACTTGTTTAATGTTATTGTCAATATTTTGATATGGTACCCATTTTGATTATTTTAAAATATACCCCACATATAGTTCATGATTATTTTATTTGATGGGTGTATTTCTTTTGATGATTTAGAAAACTTTTATCCTTGTTAGTTATTTTCCTTATGATGATTGTGCCATATAATAAAATTATTCACTCACTTCTTATGATGTTGTTGTTTGTTGTTAGGTGCTGTCGAGTCGGTATCAGACTCATAGGGACCCTCATAGGGTTTTCAATGGCTGTTTCGGGATTGCCTCAGGAGTGGATTGCCAGGTCCTTCTCCCATCACTTCTTATTATAGTGGTTTCTAAAGTAATTAATTCATTTCTAATTCCTAAATCCTTCCTACCATCTACTCCAACGCCTCATTTTAATATGTTGTATAATTTTACACAATGTTCTACTTTATACCTTTTAATGCTCACATCTTAGCTTCAGATAATCATTTGAACATAAAAGGGAACTGTGTGCATGCCTACTATCTCCACCTTTGTTTTCCCTTTCTCTTGCCAAATTTTGGTAATTATAGAATCTCCATTGTTAGGTTTATGATATTTTCATTCTGTTGTATATAATTAATTTCCCATCTGTCTTAATATTAGCCTTACAATGCAAGGCTAATACAAGTCTTCTCCTTTTGCCCTTGTGCAGTGCTCTCTGTTATTTGTCTGCCGTTCCTCCCTTCAGGGTTTCTTCAAGAAGGGCTATGAGAAGTTGAGTCCCTAAATTATGCATGCTTTAAAATGTCTGTGTGTTCTCTTGATATGCAGGTGGCAGTTTGTTTGGGTGTAAAATTCTATGATCACACTTTCTTCTCCTTGTTTGTTAGCTTCTCCGGTGTCTAGCATTAAATATTGCTGTTGAGAAGTCTGAGGCAGGTCTGTTTTTTCTCTTTATTTATGATATGCTTAAATGCTCAAAGAATTTTTTTTCAGTACAAGATGCCTTGCACATGCTAGCCAAATGCTCTACCAATATCCACATGCCTAGTCCCTGTTTTATTTTTTATTTTGAGACAGGGTCTCACTAAGTTGTGCAAGATGCCTCTTGTCTTGAACTTGCAGTCCTCCTTCCTCAGCCTACAGAATCACTGGGGTTATAGGTATATGCCACATTGCCTGGCTTTCAAAGAATTTTTTAAAATTTTATTTACACAGTCCAGTGACTATGTTGTTATTGTTAGGTGCCACACATAGCGACTCTACTTACAATAGGCGAAAACACTATTGTCAGTGCTTCTTTGCTATCCATAGGGTTTCAATGGCTGATTGTTTGTTTGTTTGTTTTGTTTGTTTGTTGTTTGTTTTCCTGTGGGGGAGGGAGTAGGCTGCTAGGTCCTTCTTCCAAGCCTACAGCACCTGGTGTTCCCAGGCAGTCTCCCATTCAAGTACTAACCAGGCCTGACCCTGCTTTGCTTCTGAGATTAACAGGATCAGATGCCACAGTGGGACAGCTGCAGGACCAGTGACTATAGTAGGCTGCATTTCTGTGTTCGTTGTTTTGATGCAGTTGTTACTGAGACTTGCATTGCCTGTGTACTTTTATATTTATTTCTTTTTTATTTATGATTAGTTTTCTTAAATTTTGTGTTTGAATTACATGATTTGTTGCAGGATACCAACTAATTACCTGCTAAAACTACCATGATTTCATTAACTATAAACTATCACTTCTTACTAGTCCTTTGCAATTCTTATTCATTTTCAGTTTACTTTTCTCATTTTTTCATTTTTATTTTCTTTGACTATCACTGTACTATTAACAATGTCTTTTCTCCTTTGTACAGTTTTGAATATGTTTTGTGTGCATCCATGGTGATTTAAGTTTTTCCAGTTCTTTGTGTTTTGCTCACTTACAGTCACCTTCTTCTGATGTTATACTCTCTTTGCTAAGCTCTTGTACCTCTGCATTGGATTTATATTTTATAGTATTGATTAGAATATTTAATGTATGATAATGTGTTTTATCATATTTCATCAGTTTCATGCAGCATATTTTTGATGTGACCTCTTTTTTTACCATTTGCTTTTGATATTCCATTTCTCCTTTTCTGTTTTAATTCATCCAGTACATTCTATACTGCTTTCTTCTTTTATTATTACATATCTTCACAAAAGGTAAATTCTTTGTGGACCACTCAGTACTATTAAAAGCTAGTACCGCACCGGGCCTGGTGGCGCATGCCTGCAATCCCAGCGGCTTGGGAGGCAGAGGCGGGAGGATGGCAAGTTTGAGACTAGAGGCAGTCTGTGTAAGTTAGTGAGACCCTGTCTCAAAAAAGTAAAGAAAATGGGCTAGGGACACAGCTCAGTGGTCCAGCACTTGCAAAGCATGCAGGCGCGAGGCCCTGGGTTCAACCCCTAGTACTGAAAAAAAAAAAAAAAACAAATGCTAGTACCATATTCCAAACTGGTAAGAGTTCAGTTTATGACTTAGGGTTTGTGAATCAAATTTTCTCAGCTTTTATTCTGTTTATCCAACAGAGATCAAGAGCAGTAATGATGCTCACAATGCAGTCATTCTTGCTGAAATATAGCCTTAGGCACCTACATATGTATATTGACAGTGTGATTCCATGTTCATTCACATCTTCTATGTTTATTGAAACTTTGTACAAAACCACAGTACCTTAATATAGGTCCATAAAACCATTTTTTTTGCTCTAAGTTATCATTGGTTAGACAACTTGATTTGGAGAGCAATTGTTGTTAGGTGCCGTCAAGTTGATATCTGACTCATAACAACCCTATGTACAATGAGCAAGACAGTATTGTTACTACTCCTGTGCTTTTTATAGGTTTTTCAATGGCAGATTGTTTTTGGGGAGTGGGGTGCCAGGTCCTTCTCCCAAGACTACAGCTCCTGGTGTTTCCAAGCGGTCTCCCATCCAAGTACTAACCAGGCCCAACCCTGCTTAGCTTCCAAAATCTGACAAGATCAGATGCCACAGTGGTACAGCTGCAAGCTTTGGAGAGCAGTACCCTGTTGCTTTATTTGAGATCTGCAGATGTTTTCAAGACCCTTTTGGGCTTCACTTAGACTTTCGCATTTGTGGCTTTCTGCATGTATTGTGATATATTGCATTTCAAGGTATAGATATCTCCTATTTATGTGTTTGGTAGAGCTTATTACATAGTTCCCTGTTACATAGTACTTATTGATTTGAGTTGATTTCCAACAGGAAAAGGATGAAACATTGCCTTTATATACCAAATTGAAAATTGTATGTTTCGAAAGACTTGTGTAGGTAACAGCTACTAAATACAACAAAGGAAAAGGAATTGCAAAAATATGTCCATAAAGGGGTAAATTGCATATGTAAAGGAAATAAAAGTATGTGAGGATACTGTATAGTCTGTGTCCTTATGATATGGAAATTTCTTCACAGCATCATTATGATGTGAAATAGTATAGAGTATGATTAAGAGTATGGATTTTTAAAATCAAACTTAGCATGGACATTAAAATCATATAGCAATAATTGAACATTATGATTTCTCCACATTCTTACCAACATTTATTTTCATTTGATTTTTTAGGGGGATAGAAGGAGTTCATTTTTGGAAGGTTTTTTTTTTTTTTTTTTTTTTGATAGCTAGCATATTGGATGTGAAGTAGTACCTCAACTGATATGCATTTCTTTAATGTGTAATAATATCAAGCATCTTTTTTTGTGTTTATTGACCATTTATATACCTTTTAGCAAAGTATTTATTCAAATCATTTATATTTTTAGATTATCTTATCATAATTGAGTTGTGATAGTTCTTTGTATGTGCTAGACACTAGACCTTTATCTGGTATTCGATCTCCAAATATTTTCACTCATTCTGTGGCCTATGACATTTTGAGTGCCTCAGAAAGATTGGATATAATTATTATTTTTTAATCAGCATATCTATCTTGTAGCCATCACTGGCTTTTTCTCAGTTCACCAAAATAGCCTCAACAGTATTATCTCCATATACCTATATTTTCTTGGTCACTTTTTCTGACCCTTTAACTGTTGCTATGTTGATAGCACACTGAATTCCCTATGTTGGCAAAATGTTTTGCACATTTCAGTAATTATGTATGGGAAGGCTATAAATACCTCAGTGACATACTAGAAATTTAGCCTAGAGTTGAAGCATATCAACTGTCAATACCAACTTCTGAATTCCCTTTGAGAAATTGTTAACAATTGCTCAAATCCTACTTCAAAGTGCTTTTTAGGTCTAGATCCTAAAGGTTTAGTAATGAATGGTTCCTCTTCATTTGAGAGCAGCCATTGTCCAGGCAAAAATGGTTATATTTTACTCAGTCTTTTTATGGAGATTGGCTTCTAATACTATAACCAATAACTTTCTCCTAATTTCTTGGTATTATGGAAGAATTAAGGATAGGTGTGTTGCTTGAAACATATTCTTATTAGTTTTGCTATTATCAGAGAAGAAAATTCTCCTTAATTTTTAATTTTCTCCTATTGTCACTTTAAAATTCTTATTTTCAATTTTGCAACTTCTCAAGCCCCTGAGAGACACCCCAATAAACTTACCTTTGCTGTCAAATTTATACCATAACCCATCTATTTTGCTTTGCATTTTTAAAGTAAATGAAGATATGCATACGTGCATGTGCAAAATGATAGGACTAGGTCAGATTAGAAATTTTTAACCTTAAATCCATGGATCGTTGCTAAGGAGGTTTCTGAAGCACTGAAATTTTATGAAAAATTTTGAGTATGGTATTACTAATTTGAGTTATATTAATTTGAGTGTACGCACATTGCATACATACTCTCTCACACACTCAAATATATTCTGTATTGTCAACATGTGTGCAGGGACTCAGAAAATTGGTGAATGAATAAAGAAGGAATAATTTCTCTGTGAAGTTACAACATTAAAAACACTGTTCTTAAAGAAAAAATTCCATTTTCAAAATAAAGTAAAAAGTTAATTTTTGTAGGAAATTTTAAAAATGACTTTCTTGGTGGGATAAGTGTCTTCTACTTCTCTCAAAGATCTTCTGGAAGCACCAAGTTCTGGTAGAGATAATACTTAACAAGCATTCAGATTATTTAGTATTCAAATCTGGTTCTGCTATGTACCATCTTATGTTTGCTGACATGTTGTTTCATTGATTCATTAACTCATTCATTAAGGATGGATCCCATATCAACAGAAAGAAGGATAAAAGCAGGGAACAATGATCATATTAACTCAGGCTCCTATCTATCAATGGCTTACTAGCAACAGACAAAGTATAGATGCTTTTTGGCTTAAGGTGGGTTTTTTTTTTCTGATTAACTATTATAAGTTGAAAATATTGTACATTGAGAATGTGCTTAATACCTTTAGCCTACTGAACATCATAGCTTTGTGCAACTGACCTTGCACGTGCTCACAACCCCTGTGTTAGCTTAGACTTGAGCACAATTATCTCACACAAAGCATATCTTATACTATTGCAGTCAGTATCTCATGAAATTCACTGAATACTGCACTGAAAGTGAAAAAACAGTATGATTGTGTGGTTATTCACAATTAGCATACACAGCTGAAAGCACACTGGGTAAAACTGATGGATGATGAGGATGCTGCAAGGAAGGATCATCAATTTCTGACTCGGAGCTGTGGCTCATTGGTACTGCCCAGCATCTTGAAAGAATATAGTACTACATATCACGAGCCTGGGAAAAGATCAAAATTCAGAATTCAGAGTATGGTTTACTGCTGAATGCACATAACTTCCACACTATTGTAAAGTCAAAACATTATAAGTTGGGGAATACCTATATTATCGTAGGGTGGCTAAGTAAATATAATATACAGGATACTTTGGGAGCAGAATAAAGACCATTTTATTAGAAGAGATACTTTGCTGCCTGCCAAAAATGGAGAAATTTTCAGGTTCTTTACTGATATCAACAGACAGAAACGAATCAAAGAGATTCACCCTCCTTTTATTCCCTATCACTTCCAGGCAGACATTACAATCCACATTTTCTCTAGCCCTTACCGAAGGTGGCCTCCTTTGGTTGTATAAACTTTCTGATTCTAAATCTTGAGCCTTACTTTTTCAGTCATCTGGGGAAGATTAAAGATAGGTTATGTGGGACCTGACTTTTCGTAGATCCAAACAGTTCACCAATGTCAGGAAAGAGGGAAGAAGAGTGAAACAATGTGCTGACCCACTTTATTACTTTCCTATAGGCAAAACTTTTGGTGTTCATGATGATTTACATTCATAAAAGTTTTACTCTGTCCGTTGGAAGGACAGGTGTGTCTTCCTGCCTTCTAGAGAAACATTTAAAAATACAAAGGTATATTCTCCTTCCTATTTCCAATACCTTCTGCTCCCAACCTCAGAGTCATTTGAGAGGTTATTTGTCAACATTTTCTGGGTCCTTCCTTGGGTAAGATGCACAAGATGCCAAGTTCTAAACACGTTGCACATATTGAGGCATGTAGCACTCACAACTCTGTAAAGTAAGTTCCATTTCACAAGTGAGGAAGCTGAGTCACAGAGCCTAAGTAGCTTGCTCAGTATCACATACTGATAGAGCTGAAATATGAGCCCATGCACTCAGGTCTAGAGGCCATACTTTTGATCAACTCTTAAACTATAAATAACTTGTAGATAGAGACATACTCTAAGAAATTTGATTAAGAATTTGTTTCTTAATTCCATCTGCATCCCTTGAGAGAGAGAAATAAAAGAAAAAACCCATCATGTTGCTACCAAGGCAACCATGTCTACATCAAGTGGAATTTTTGAGGTCCCACTTTATTTTTCTGTAAGAGTAAGATATAGGAAAAATACCTTCCTTAGCTTATAGAATGTGGGCTGGAGAACTCTGCCATGAATGTGGCAATATTAAGCAATGACATGTGATATAATGCTGCTACTAGTGCCCCTGCATATCTTGTCATAGTCCTTGAGTATATGGGGCTCAAGGCACACTGAGCCCCTCTGGTGGCCACTGTGTATGTGTTGAAGGGGTGATATTTGTTACTGAATGTACACTAAACTCGCTACCCCTACCCTGGGGCTTTTCTAGTCATTGCTGCTTTTGCCCATAATACTTAGCAACCAGATATCTTCATAGTACATTTACTCACCTCCCTCAAGTCTTCAAACACATATCATATTCTCAGGAAAAACTTTACTGCTTTGGTGTGAATGTTTGTGTGTCCCCCTAAAATTTGTATCTTGAGACCCTAACCACCAAGGTAATGGTATATAGGAGATGAGACTTTTTAAGAAATGACTAGATCAAGAAAGCAGAGCCCTCACCTGTGAGATTAGTACCCTTATAAAAGAGGTCCCCTGAAGTTGGTTTGTCCCTCCTACCATATAAGGACACAGGAAGAAAGCATCTTCTATGAACCAGAGAGTGGATCCTCATAAGGCACCAAATTTGCCTGCCAATGCACTGATTTTGGACATCTCAGTCTCCAGAACTGTGAGCAATCAATTCTGTTGTTTATAAGCACAAACCAGTATGGTATTTTTTATAGCAGCGTGAACAGACTAAGACAGAAAACAGGTACTAGGAATTCAGTGTCTTGCTGTAACAAATACCTAAAGCTGTGAAAGTGGCTTTGGAACTGGGTAATGTGTTAAAGTTAGATTTTTTAGGTGCATACTATGAAAAGCCTACATTGCCATAAACAGACTATTAAGAGACCTAGAAGAAAAGAGGAGTGCTGTAGAGAAAGCCTTAGTCTACCAGAATGCCCGAGGGGTTAGAAATAAAATGTTGCTTGAAATATAGACAGGAAAGGCCATTCTGAAGAGGGCTTACATGGAAATGAGCAAAGTATTATGGGACAGTGGAAGAAAAGACATTCTTGTTATAAAATGGCAAAGAACTTGAGTAGGTTTCAAGCTCTAGTGTTTTATGGAAGATAGAACTTGTGAGAGATAAAACTGGGTTTTCATCTGAGGAAATTCCTGAGCAAGAAGAAGGAACTGGTTTAAGGATTGACATTTTAATCAAAAAAGAAGCAGAACTTTAAAATTGGGAAAATCATCAGGCTATCCATAGTAGAAGAATGGAAAACAAGTGCAGGAGAGAAGACCAAATCTGTGCTGATTGTTGTTGTTAGGTGCAGTCAAGTCAGTGTCCAACTCCTAGTGACTCTACATACAACAGGTGAAACACTATTGTCAGTGCATCTCTTCTATTCTTAGGGTTTTCAATGGCTGGTGTTTTTTTGTTTTGTTTGTTTTGTTTTGTTTTGTTTTTTTGAGGGGGGAATGGGTTATTGGGTCCTTCTCCCAAGCCTCCTGCTTAGCTTCCACAGGATCAGTGGCCACAGTGGTATGGCTACAGGCTTAAATCTGTGGTTAGGTGACTGAAAGGAAATTGTTGTGGATTGACCATCTTAGTGGAACTCAAAACCTATCATCAAGTATGGAAAAATGACCCCCAAGGCATTTTGGATAGCAAAGCTCCTCCTCCCACCATAGATCCAAAAGGGAAAAATTACTTCAAAAGGTAGTCACTTCACACCAGGTGCCACTTTCAAAGCTGTGCTTCTTGTATTCTGTTGCTATCCTCCTATGTTACCCTAGACGAGGCCCTGGTGAACCCCACTATAGTTTGGACTTTACCCAGCAAAGCAGTATTTCAAAAGATGTCCCAGGGAGCTTAGATGCCTAGGTAGTAAATACCTTGGAGGTGGAAACACCTGGAGAGCCACCACTAGGGCAATGCCCGGTAGATCTGTGGGTAAAGGCAACTCCAGAGACCTCAGAATTGTCTAGCCACCTGCATGCAGTTTCCCCGCCAAGGAAAGTCACAGGCATGTAACGTCAACCTGTGAGAGCTGTAGTAGGGGATACACATAAAAAAGTTCTGGGGATAGGGCTGCTTGAAGCAGTAGGGGCCAAACCTCTGTTCCTCTAAGCTTCTAGGGCAGGATTTCAGTACCTGTAGATATAGAAGAAAAGGCTGCAGCTCAAGTTTGCCTGGAGTGCAAAGTATGCAACCAAAGATGATTATCTGTGAAGGCTTAGGCTTTTGGACTTACTTAGGACTTATCATTCTTTTCTTCATATTTCTCCCTTTTGGAATAAAAACTTCTGTTCTTGTCCCACCATTGTATTTCAGAAGCGAATAATTTGTTTGATTGCACAAAATCACAGCTGAATGAGAATTTGCCTCACAATGAATCAGACATTTTGAGTTTCATTCATATTTGATGTAGATAATATTTAGATAAGATTCTAGAGTTTAGATTTTTGAGTTGTCTGGGAACTAGTTAAGACCTTGGGAGCTATTGAGGTGGAATGAATGGATGTTGCATTTGAGAAGGATGCAAATTTGGGGGAGGGCACTGGGTGGAATGGTATGATCTTAATGTTTGTGTCCCCTCAAAATTCATACATTGAAATCCTAACCCCAAAAGTGATAGGAGGTGGAACCTTCAGAATGAAGATTAGTTATAAAAGAGAAGACCCCACAGAGCTACTCTTTCCCATCTACCACATGAGAAGACAGCCCAGAAGATGGTAGAGGCCGTGGGGTTGGGGATGGGGGGTATAGTTAGGTGCCATGGAGTTGGGTCCTATTCATAGTGATCCCCATAGGGTTTTCAATGGCTGGTTGTTTCAGGATTGTTTTCAAGAGTGGATTGTCACATCCTTATCCCATTTTTGTGGTGCTAGGGATTGAACCTGGGTTCTCAGAGAGTGCAGAGCAGGTGCTCTACCAACTGAGCTAAACCCAGCCTGGAAGGTACTCTCTATAAATCAGAAAGCACACCCTCACCAGACACCACATCTGCCCATGAGTTGATTATAGGTACCCTATCCTCTAGAACTGTAAGTAATAACTTTCTGTTATTGGTAAGCTGCCCACTTTATGATATTTTCTTATAGCAGTCCAGGCAGACTAAGACAATTTTTAAAATTACAATTATTTCCATGGACTCTCTATTCCCTTTCTTGATATATTTTACTGCACAACACTAATCACTTTTCAGCACATTATCTAAATTTTTTAGAGTCTACCTTCCCCATCTACAATGTCAACTTCCAGGTCAATGTGTTTATTGGTTTCCCTGTCTATCCTCAGAGTATTGAATATAGTCTAGTATAGTGGGTACTCAGTACATACTTGCCAAGTGAGTGAAAGATGTTAATCCATTATCCCCTGTCAGTTATATCTTGCTTAGTTGATGTATTGTTCTGGCAAACAGATGGCTTTTGTTAAAAAGGAAGAGAAGGTCATGGTCATCCTCTGCTCTGTCGTTAGAGGTCTGTGAGAAAGGATTTGAGCATCATTTGACAGTGAAAGGAAGAGGACAGGTGGATGACTTATTCAAAGGACCCAACAACTTAATGGACATGCTTTTTACCTCATCTTAAGAAAGCCAAGAAAACGTTTTTCTCCCTCTTTGATAAGCCTGTGAATTCAAGTCAAAGGCATTTTCTGCTGCCATTTATCCCTTCACAGAAAGAAGTTTTGCTTTGTGTTTGCCCAAATCAGTGTGCATGCCACTTTACCTTATGACAGAATGACATAATAGAAAAGGCAGAATGCCCAATAATTAAATGCAAATGTTATGCATGTCATTTTGAAAGGTTATGAATCCCCTCCTTTACAAAGTTTTCTATAGAGGATACTTTAGAACAAAATATCCCTTCTGTACATCAATATGCTGGTATTTTCAAAAAAAAAACAGCTTTGTAATTTGAAAGAATTAGAAGGGTGGCATATGTTGAATCACATTTGTCAATTCTGCTCTCTATCGAAAAGAAAGACTCACTTATTTCATCCTCAAGCAAAGTCTAAAGACATAAATATTGACAAAACAGATAATCTCCCTTTCTAAGAGATGACTTCATCATTCTTCCCCACCATGTTTTAAGATAAAATGGGATTGATTCTAATAATATCCAAATTATAAACTACAGAGAACTTAGGGTCCTACAAAAAATATTAAACTTGTGGTCAGAAAAGCAGGATTCTGATTAGAACTCTATTGAGCAGCCATATGACTTTAACTAAATCAATTAATTTCTGTAAACCTTTGTTTCTTTACTTCAGCAGTGGACTTAGATAAAAAAAATCTGAAGTCACATTTAATGATTCCATTTCTATTCAGTATCTTCTTCCATTTGCACTGCTATAACAAAATACCCAAGACTGTATAACCTACAAACAACAGAAATCTATTTTTTGCCAGTCATGCGGCTAGGGAGTCCGAGGTCAAGGCATTGGCGGATTCAGTGTTTCATGAGGGCTCATTTGTCCTTCTATAATAGATCCTTGGTGCTGTGTCCTCCAAAGAAGCTAAATGCTTTGTATACCATAGAATATTGTGGTATTACTAAGTACTGTTTCTCTTGCTATAACTGATTACCACAAACTAGGTAATGTATAAAGGACAGAGGTTTATTTTACTCACAGTTTTGGAGGCTGGGAAATCTAAGAGCATGGTGCCAGCATCTGGTAAATGCCTTTATGCTGTGTCATAGCATGGCACAGGACATCATAATGTAAGACAGAGCAAGCATGCTAGCTCAGGACTCTTTTCCCATTCTTATAAAACTACTAATGCCATCCTGAGGCCTCCCTCTACCCTTATGACCTCATTTACTCCTAATTACTTCTCAAAGGCCTCACTTCTGAATACTATGAACATACTAATCTGGGTATTAAGTTTTTTTATCACATGAACTTTGAAGAGACATAATCCAAATAAGGCAGCTCTGGTTCTAGAGGAAACTAAGCCCAAGTTCCTCTTCTTCAGCCTATCATACAAGTGGCTTCTCTCCAGGCCTGTTTCTGTCATCAAATGAGGAGTACATTGGTTATACAAGATAGAGCCTAGGAAACACTTTTACTTAGCACAGACTGGTCTTAGGATGGTTACTATTTTCAGTATTCCACATGGCTCCCAATAGGGGGTGCAGGAGTTATCTTTTGAGGAAGGGAAAGTCAAAGTCAATTTGTAGTTTCCCAAACATCCTTTTCCCAACATTAAGCACATTGATGCCTACACTGAGTGATTGTGTGTTGTGTTTATTCTCTTTTTTCAGGGCTCTTCTGTTTTTAGTTCATGAGTGATGCAGAATAGAAGTCTGGTTTGCACATGCTTACCAGCTTTCAATTACAATGTCAGTGTTCCACCAGGAGACTCACACTCAGGGCCCATATCCTGCCGTGAATTTCATCTCAATTTTTTTTTCTCTTTCCCAATTTCTCCATAGATATTATGACAGCTCTGTCTCCTAAGAAACAATATGCAAAATAATTAGTTACACACCAGAAAGAGGAGCATACTAACAGATTTAGTAGATCTTTCCTGTTAGAAATATGTTGTCAGAGTTTTGCTTGAATAGCTCCCAGATTACTCCCTTTCACGCTTCCTAGTATATATATTGATACAGTCACTATGTGCCAAATTAAAAACCTGAAACTTGTAAGAAAAGACAGAAGTGGGGTGCTTTAGCTGCCAAAGAGACAGGTGCAGAGGTTCATGAATATTACTTGAGGAGCCACAGTGCATGTAACACAAAGGTACTGCCGGCAGGCATTCTGTATTCTGGTGATTTAATGTTAGGAAAGGCAGTGTGGGAAACAGAGGGTGTTGGTGAAGAGTTAAGAACACCAGCAGTTCACCCCAGAAGGGCTCAGAACAGATGGTCTCTAAGAAAGTGTGAAATCATGACTGAGTACAGAAAAGGCAACCTCAATGCTTTGGTCGTATTCTTGTTTAGTTGAAGAGGATGCTTTGGCTCTAGGAAGCCTGAACAGATAGCCAGAGAAAATGTTTGTTGCTTCTTCAGGTCACAAAGAAGGCTGGACAACTCTGGATCATGGTATTCTTAGTAGATGATAAGGACAGTGTCAGAAGCCAAGACAGGTCTTTTAGAATAATTTATGCCTCCTATTAAATGGAGAAGTATATCCCCATGAGCATGGAAAGTGGGAAACAGTCTGCTCCTTCAAGGCGTAAAAGAGAGGCATTTCTAACAGTTGGTATAAGAGGCACATAAATGCCATCTTTTCTCAGTTGTCAGTTCTGGCAGACACCTTGTGCTTAAAACAGCCTAATGTAGTTGTTGAAATGACCCTCTTCTGTTCTTTATTGGAACCTCATAAGGGAGGTATGGCAGCATGTGCTTATAGTCTTAGCTACTTGGAAGAGTCGTTCAGGAAGTTCACTTTTGTCTAGGAGTTCAAGGCCAGCCCTTGCAACATAGCTAAAGCCTGTTTCAAGGAAAAGAAAAAGGAAAGGAAGGAAAGAAGGAAAGAAGGAAGGAAGGAAAGAAGGAAGGAAGGAAGGAAGGGAGGAAAATGGTGATTAATGGTTGTGGATCATCTACATAAATGTACCTAAAGGTAACTTGAGTACCTGATTCTAATATGTACACCTGAACTCTACCCCCAAATCTAACCAGAATTTTGGGGTAAAAGAATGGAATCTATAGTCTTCATTTATAACTGACTCCTTAGGAGTAGGAGATTCTTTTAGGTGTACAAGGAATACATAAAAGCATATTAAAAGCATTAGCACTGCTTGAAGTTAATGATCTTTTCAAAAGGCCACCATGTGTGAATTCCAGCTTGAAGCTAACAGTCTTCAGAATGGATTAGCATACAATTGTACATGATTTTTCCAACAGAAAATCATATCCTGAAGAGGGAAGGGCATAAGAAGGACATATTTCGCTAGATTTACCATGTGTATCCAAAAATAACAGGAGGGACAGCATTTAAAGGAGCTGAGTTACAGATATTAGTTGATCACAGGAGTGTCCAGGCTGAGGTACGGGCGCAAAAATGACCATATTTCATTCTGTAATGCCATATTATAGAAGACCAGTGCTGTTTGTATGTTTTCACACACCCAAAATCTGGAGAACTTTCAAAAGGAAATAGAGAGAAGAGAAGGAAGACCACTGACATGAAGAAGGTGTTCACTAAATCAATTTAATTAATGTGTTACTTTCCATGAACACAGTGTCCATTAGGAATCTCTTAGCTGCAGCTGATAATTGCAACTCAGTTTTGCTTACATTAAGGCCATGATTAGCTTACATATCTGGGACTCCTAAGGATAAAATCTGCTTGGGACAGATCATGTTCCCGAGCTCAGACAGTGTCATTAGAAGTCATTCTGTCCCCATCCTTTTGCTTTCTTGTGTATGGCCTTCATCCTCTTTTCAGGCTCTTTCTACACAGGGGCCTTTGGAAGCTCCAGGGCTTTCTTCCACCAATAAACCCTAGACTGTGAAAGAGGTTTCCTCTCAGTAGTCTCATGAAAAGCCCTGCAATGAAGTCTCACTACTCAGTCTGGGTCCCAGGCTTGGAAACCAATGTAACCAAGGAAATGGAATATTAATTGACCAGGCTTGCTTCTGGGTTGAGTAAAGGGTTTTAGTCTATTGCAACCCCTTAGGTTGAAAGAGTTGAAGGGCTGATTCACCCATGAGCAGGTGAAATGCTGTTACCTTACAGAAGAGCAGTACATGCTGAGGCAAAACCCACAGGTATCCACTACATAGTTATGTCCTTCAGGAAGCTGTATTGAGTGAATCTGTGACTTGATACCTAATTTAAACTTCTCCAGCCAGAATCAATCAATGACATACATAAGTGTTTCTACATTTTGATTTGTTCTCATAAGTTAATAATAATGTACCTGAATATATATAAAAAAGTAAGCCTCCCTGGAGCCCAGAGGATCATTAGGGAAGTGTTGTGTGTGATATTGTAATGGTGTGGTTGTTAGGTGCCATCGAATCGGTGTCCAATTCATAGAGACCCTATGTACAACAGGCAAAAACACTATTGTTAGTGCTTCTCTGCTACTCATAGGGTTTTCAATGGCGGATTGAATTTTGGGAGTGGGTTGCTAGATCCTTCTCCCAACTTTAATAGTGTAGGCACATGATAATACATTTGCCAAAACCATAGGATGTACAACACAAAGAGTGAGCCCTAATGAAGTCTTGGGCTTCAGTTGGTAATTAGGCATTAATATTGGCTCATCAGTTATAAAAAATAGACCATACTAATGCAACATGGCAGTAACAGGGAAAACTGTGAGCACAGGAGGAGGGTAAAAGGGAACTCTCTGTACTTGTTGCTGCTGCTACTTGTTAGATGCTGTCAAGTCGGATCTGACTCATAGTGACCCTCATAGGGTTTTCAATGGCTGATTGTTTTGGGGTTGCTTCCAGAGTAGATTGCCGCGTCCTCCAATTTTTGCAGTGCTGGAGACTGAATCTGGGTCCTCAGAGAGTGTGGAGCAGCATTCTACCAACTGAGCTAAACCCCAGGACCCAACTCATTACTTAATTTTTCTATAAACCTAAAACTGCTCTAAAAAGTAGTCTATAAATTTAAAATGTAACTGATGATTGTATTCCTCTCTAGAATGAATACCTCATGAGTACAGGACAGTGTGTTATTGGCACATTGTTATGTTTCTTCTAGGTAATATTGAAATCAACATATAATATGGGCCCAAAAACTCTGATCAGAAGCTATTTGGGTCAGACATGTTTGAGAATTAAGAGTTTTTCTCATTTTAGAAAAGAAAAATGACCCCAAAAACATGCTCAGTATTATATAACATCCCCAGCTGAGTCCAGGTCAGCACTCCATAATCAAACGCATTTCTAATTCTGCAGCAAAGCGCATGAATATTCACACTAAGACTATAAATAGCCTCACATCAGTTCAGGTCAGTTTTTGCCTCCAAATGAGTTACAAAGTATTTGCATGTGTTGAAAGTGCATCTTTCTTGTTATAATTGGGGCTCGAAGTCAAAAATCACCCTCCAACTTATTTTTAAGGTATTTAATCCATCCTTCTGGGAATGTGTCAAGGTTTGAGGCCAGGGTCAGGGTAGGATGTGTTGATAGAGCCCTTCTGGCTGTTCTTGGCCTCTCCCACAAATCCTCCTCAATGCAGAAGTTTTCTCTAAGGAGACAGCACTTCTATCTCCTCACACTTTCCCCACCCCACCTCCACTTCTAAGATCTAACATGAAGTGCAGTTAGGACCTCATTATGTGTAACACCGTGTGTGGTGGCAGCAGCATTATCTTGTTAACCAGAGAACGAAGAAACAGAATGAGAAGAGTTCACTCCTTATTTGGATTTTCTTTTGCTTTGTGCCTTCAAACATATGCCAGCCATTAGTAGACTTCTCTGATTCTTGCTGTTTAAAATAGTTCATTTGAGGGGGTTAAAAGAAGAAAGGTGGAAGTCGGGCTAAATGAAGGAAACATTTCATCTTTTACACAGGCATGTCTCTCTCTTCTAATATTTGCTTTACTCCTATTTTCTTCAATGGAACAACCAAATAGAATACTTAGTACAAATGCGTGCAGTATCTGGTTTACATGTTTGCCCTTGTTTGGAACCTTTGAACATCCTTTGCTGTTTATTTAATAAACACTAACAACATTCAGTCACATTTTTAATTATGGTGTGACAGTTGTCCAGTCACCATTTCTTTAATCAGTGATTCGATTATAAAGGAATCCTCACACTTGGGGAAACCACTACTATAGTATTTCATTTGTTTCTGGATTCGCTTAGATTATTGCCCATACATTTTGTGGATAATTTAGATCCACCGGGATGCTGCTGACCTCATGAATTTTTAGCCAGAATGAATTTCTATAATCATTAGAAAAGCTGTGGATAGCTCATGGCCATTGGGACATGGTAGGCCCCGTGTGTGCCCTTCTTGGAACATTCAGGTGACAGAATGAGTAATGGTTCTCCCCGCTGGGCTTCCTTTTTGATGTGAGTGGTGAGAAGGAGAGAGAAGAATGTCAGCAAGACTCCAGGAACAGGCCCAATGAAAGAGTTTCCCCATCCTTGTTCCTGGTGTTTTGTGTTGCAATTTGGTAAGGCAGCACATTTCCTTCCCCTTCCCAACACACAGCATTTTCTCTCTTAGCTCATCAGGGGCTGTGTGGGATGCTGGGTAGACGACAGAACATGGCAGCCACTCTAGTTTGCACCAGGAGGCTTGTGCCCATGCATAATGCAACCAGATGTGACCCAGATATAACTCTCATCTCAACCAATGCAATCTTCTTGAGCAGGTGTTTTAAGCTTATATTGACGCCCTTATGTTCCCTGCTAGGTATTCTTATGTTTGCTTTCAAATTGAGATTATTGCCATTTAAGTCTTTCTTCCCAAGACCAGGTGTTTAATCAGACAGCCAATTCAATATCATAGGAAGATTGACCATATATCCCAACCTTAGATGCTTGGCTGTCACAGCAGCACTTCATACCTGCCATTAGGATTGAGAACCTAAACAACCCTCAGGTGCCACGCATGGCAATTATTGGTAGAACTGAATCTTGGACTTTTAGTTTCCTAAGATGAAATCATAGTGTTGTATTTAGGTTCTTTGTCAGTATATTGAGCCACTGAATTTGCAACAACTGGAAATACTGCCGGCAGAAAAGAGATACATTGTCCTAAATGCCATGCTGGTAAAATGTGTTCTTCATCTCAAAGGGTATCTACAGAGTGACCTAGCACATAGACCAGAAATCTGCAGTGTGTTTTTTAATTTCTTCTTCTTTTTTTTTTCCTTTTTCCTTTTTGGTTTTTGGTTTTTGAGACAGTCTTGCTGTTTAGCGTAAGCCATCTGGGAATTTGCTATATAGACCAGACTGTCCTCAAATTCATGGTGATCCTCCTGCCTCACCTTCCCAAGGGCTGGGATTATAGGCATGCACCACCATGCCTGGCTGCAGCATGTTTTCTCTTTGTTGGAATGCTTTACTTGTTAGGGCCAAGGATTGTCTATGCTCAATTCACACGTTTAAGTACGAGTTTTCAAACTCAAGAATACATAAAAATCAACAGAGGTGCTTGCTAAAATGCTAGTTCCTGAGCTTCAACAGTAAAAATCCATTGGGTCTGGAAGGGATTCAAGAATCTGCCTTTTAAAACACATCCCTTACTAAGGACTAAGGTGAGAGATTAACTACACAAGGAATCTTCCCATCAAATTTTAAGAAATGATTGTTTTAGACATAGCTACCTTTTTTTTTTTTTTTTTTGCACTGGGGAAGTTGAACCCAGAGCCTCACAAATGCTATGCAAGTGTACTACCTCTGAACTGCACCTCCAGGCCCTTTTTATTTTTATTTTGAGACAAAGTCCCACTAAATTGCACAGGCTGCCTCTGCCTCAAGCTTGCAATCCTCCTGCCTCAGCCTCCTAACCCACTGGGATTACAGGTTTGCACTGTGATGTTTGGCTTTAATTTTTTTTTTTTATTAAATTGCTTTCTATGAAATGTTTATCCTAATGTGAGACCTATTTCCTGGTTTG